>JAQBSW010001430.1:0-102500 GCA_029291075.1 Eudiplozoon nipponicum | reverse complement strand
TTTGCGTGAGGAGCATAAATAAACTACAATTGACAAGTACAGCAAATGTTACGTTTCTATTTAATTGTGTGTGTTGTAGAGTATTCAGATAGAGTTGACGACCTGGCTAGATCAGTGCATATTAGTTCTGTTGTCTGTCTAATTGACTGATTGGGTATTCACTGGCATGTTAATTGCTGTGTTATTTTTAGAACGCCAACAAAAAGGAATTAATCAAATTTAAATTATATTTATCTATTTAGCTTTGGATTGCATGTACAAATTGTCGTGTTCCTATTAATTAGGGATGGAGGGCCAAGGAGCCGTTTTCGATTAAAACTGATCTTATTTACAATTTTATGCTTCATTTTACAGCCCTCAATAAAGCACTTAATATTTGAGCTTTCTACTTCAGTTAAACTGCTTGCGTAGGATTCCAGGTCATCAATATTTGAATTGTGAGACATTACCTTTGAATCTTCTTATGCGTGAAATTTTGTTTACATGCTAAAATGTTAATTGTTCAATATTACAACGTTTTGTTAAATATTGTATAACGAATTGTACGGTAAATATATATAAGATACCAATGTTTTAGAAGAGTTAGATCATTAGATGAATTTTCTGCAAGTGAAAATTTACCAATAAACGTTTATTGATGTTATCATCATACTTATACAGGTTTGCTTAAAGAGAGAGAGAGAGTAACCGAAATAATTAGTTTAATCTACCTTTATTAGGTGATCTTTCAGCCTCCATAAACACCTGAACAATAAACCGAATCATGAGATTAATTTTCCCGGTTTCACGATAAACATCCTACTCAATAAAATGAGAAATGCTGTTGAACGATAAAGATGAACTGCCTTATTTTGCCATATCTCGTGCTGTTTGTAGTTTTAAATTTATGTGCGTTAGCACATATATTGAAAAAACTTATCCAAAGAATCTATTAAACTCGATTACAATAGGTAATCCAGCGCTGATTGGCACCAGCCAAAATATTAGCAGTTTTTTGTTATATACTCCAAACAGGGCACCGATTGAACAAAACTGATTTCTCCATTCGTCACAAATCAAGGAAAGAATTATTTTTGAAAATCAAACGCAGCACGTATGTACAGCCAGCAAGAACTTGATTCTGCATAAACGTCACCGAATATAACATTGGTAACATGAAAAGGCAACAAAAAAGTGAGATGGACAAGAGACCTGACAAGAACACATGCGCCGCAACTCAAGAAATTACTTCGGGGTTTGCAAGAAACAGAAAGTGTACAAGCAACGCAAGACACGCACACCTGGAAAATACGGAGCCAAAATAAACAGAAGATATGCCTAGCCAACATAGGCAATTAGATAATAATATAGGAATGACTTCTTTTCACACAATTAGTTAGCTTAATGATGCGTTTAATAACTCCCCAAAACACACGTGATATGTATATTAAAATCTCAAGAAACTTAGATTCATTCAAAGTTACCCGATTTGCGTTTTGACAAACAGAGGCTGAGTTTCAGTTATTTTGTTTCTTCAAAATATTTTGATGGCCTTTGGCAACTATCTCCTTCTGTTTAATCGTCACCACGAGTTCTTAAAAACGTTAATTCGTTTTTGTGAACTGAAATGGATGTTCGCCAAAAGCCATCGAAAAAAATTTGAAGAAACAAACAACTGTATTTAAGCCAGTGTTAAAGAAAAATACAGATGAGGTCATTTTAATTAATCCAGTTTCGCAATTGTTACACCTTTTTTAATTTGCATTCTTTTATTGGGAAATTCATTATGCTCATCATGTAATTTAAATTTTTGTGCGGTTAAACTTATACGGAACGGTTGTCTCAAATGGTTCCAAAAATAAATTTACCTTATTATACTCAATGTGTATGTGATTCTTCTATTGAAAAATTTAATATACATGAACCAAGTGGATATTTCTCACTCTCTATATATATTTATATTTATATATATATATATATATATATATATATATATATATATATATATATAAGAACAAAACAACGTACTCCATGGAATAACATTTATTAATAAATCTTATTTCTACCAGTATCTACAGCCATTGTTCTGGATTCGTTAGTATATTCGTTCATCCAATCCCACTGTACATGTGTTGTAACCAATCTCCTCTTCGTTATGCTGGCCTTTGCTTTGCGCAATTTAGACCACTACTTTTGTGCAATTTAGACCATTCCTTTTGCGTAACGTCATTTGGTGTGTCATCGCTTTCATTGTAATTGCGTCCGTAATTGATGTATGTGTCGTATTTTGCGAAGCGTTGGCTATTTTTAAAGGCATGTCGGTTATGTCTTTGTTCCAGTCCAATTTAATTTCTTTTTGAATTATTTTCTGCACGTTTAAGCAGGGCTTCAGCTTATTAATTGCAATAGCTTCAAAAGCCAGAAGCATTTTCTCTGTTTTTGCCTTGTAGAGAACTGAAAAATTGTTACTACTCACAGGTCATGCTGTTAGTAGTAACAATTTTTCAGTTCTCTAATTGCGAGAAAAACATGTATATATATATATATATATATATATATATATATATATATATATATATATATAAATTGTCAGTATAAACAAATTTTGCATCAATAAGCAAAGCCAATGCATTAGGTAGACCGATTTCACCTTTATTTGACTCTTTTCAGGTACTGCACAGAATTTGCTGCGAGGAATGGTCTAGAAACGAGAAAAATTCGGTTCGGAGTCTAAGATAATATTCACCGTGACACTCGTGCCGCATAATACAAACAATTTGATTTTATATATCCACTTACAATTATTGTTAGCCTTTCCTCCATGTGAAACCTATTGGAAATCTCTTAAGACCTGACGTTCTAACTAGCCACCTCCTATCTGTTATTGTATCACAGACGCCATGCCACAAGAGTAAGTAATTATAATTCTTGTCAAATGACAGGATTTTGATTATATACTGTTTTCAGATTAAACTATACATTGACTTATGTATGAAAGGCAAATTATCCAGTGGTCAACTATTTTTGGACCAACGCAAATTGCTCCATCATCAAATTTCCAAGCAGCACTAAGAGACTGTTCTCTGTACAATAGGCCGCTACTCCTCTACTCAATCCAGTTGGAAAGGTTGCCCCTGTCCCACTAAATTAGACGAGAACAGATCATGCACTTGTTAAATGGATTTTTATATAGAAAAATCCAAAACAATTAGTGGCTTTTGTAGCCTCAATTTAAAATTCTTTAAAAAGTAATAAAACAAACGGTGTAATATAATGATTTTAAAATTTTTCATGTAAGCCAAAATCCATGCAACAAATTACAATAATTGTGTTTTCGACTCTCTTTTTGTTGCTATTCCAAACTAACGAAGATTAGAGAAAGCGCTCAAATAAACGTTCACACACTGTTTACTCGTAGTATAAAGTACGAATATTAAAGTTTAATTAACATTTATACCGCTTATAAATTGTGTGGTGAAAAAATCTTACAAATCCACATTAGCAAAGTAACTCTCAAAAATTGTAACGGAATAGTATCTTGTACACTCCATTAATAAGCACACAAAATATATACACATAGTAAAACAGCTAAATAGGAAATTATTTAACAAAGACGTTTAAACAAAGCCGATAAATTGTCCGTGAACCTAAACAATTGATCGGTCATTCAGTCAGTTGGGCATGTGAACTGTAATTCGCCGATTTGTCTAAGCAGTTCTTCTGCCTAACTGCACAACTAAACCTACCGCTTCATCGACAGACAAGTATTAAACTGCGGTTCACCATCTTTGACCGTCATGGTTAGTAAATATTGGTCGTCATGACGTAAATCATTACCAGTCGCCAAGTATGAGGCATCAATTATACATTTTCTACAGATTTCCAATCACAAAATTTCATCCTCTTAATATTTAGCGGCTATATATATATATATATATATATATATATATATATATATATATATATATATATATATATACCGAACATGCCTTTTGTTATTAAATTTCATTTAGCTGCTCAAAATATTTGAAAATTTTTAGCTTATATTTAGTAAAATTTGGCCGATAACATGTTAATTTTAGATCCGTGACATACATCAGCCTTACAGTTCGACACATCCAGTAATATGAAATGAAATTACACGCATTCTTGATTATAATAACTTCAATTTGTTTCTTTCCTGTGGCAAGGTCAGTACAACTAATCGTTCAGGTTACTGTGCTATAATGATGTCGTAACCCTTTCTCAGTGTTGTATCATTTGATTTTATCTTTAAAAAAAACTCTTCGGTAAAAATCAAAATCTGACGTGATTGCTTAAGAATCCATAATAATAATTATCAAATAATAAAAATTGTAAGAGTGAAACAGCCAAGGCATCATTTTCATCCATTTTCACAAAAGTAGTCACTGAGTCGCAACGGACTTAACAACTGCACAACCATACAGTAGTACTTCGCTTCAATTTTTCTCTATTTCAATTTAATTACTATCCACATTCCTGAATATGATGCACTATCACACTCATCTAAGATTATCACAACCTGACCCATTAAGGACATACCTTTGTCAGTATGATTTTAGAATTGTATAGTTCAGAAAAGGAAATTTATCCAGTCGACCGGTTTCTTCCTTATTTGTAACTCATCAGGTACTGGTCAGAACTTGAAGTGGACGGGGCTCGAACCTAGACACGTTCGCTTCAGAATCTGTTACTCTAACCACTAAGCCAACCTGCCGCACATTACGCAAGTTCTGGCTAGTACGTGATGATTTCACAATAAGGACGAAACCGCTCTACTAGATGAATTTCCCTTCCTTCACTATAAAATTATTAGTTTGTACTGATAATTGTATATACATGTCAGATGTTTATATCAAGATCACAACCTTGATTTAATTAATTGTTATCACTGCCCGCGCATCCAAAGTTCGTTTGATTATCTCAACCGTTTATTACATTTTGTTTGAAAAAAAGTTACTAAACATGAAGATTGTAAATTAAAGCACTCTTCGTTATAACTAAATATTCTATATAAAAAACCCTGGAAATGCACTACCAATGAAACCCGCGTGCATAAATGAAAAAGAAATTAATCCTTGTTTTTTAAAGAAAACACGATTTTGGAAGTGTTACGTTTGCCGATTTGTGGTAATTTATTGTTTACAATAAAACATTAATTGTTCGAGTGTCCTTGACCATTTTAACTTTCATGAAGCTGCGAAATTCTCTCTCTTTAAGCTCTAAAAGATAGAAATGAATATCCACTGCTATAAATGTAGTCATTGAAAGTTTTGAACATTTTCCAATTGCCATAAACCTTGTATTTAATGGAACATCTAGTTTTAGATTTGAAATCAATGAAATCAAACGAAAAATGTGGAAAACCTGAAGTTTTTCATGCGCGTTAATATGTTTTCTCTCTATTTCTAAGTGTCAGATAATGTGACACATTTTCCTGGTATAGCTAAACTAATCATTAAATTTAACTATGTCCAATAAATTTTTTTGTGGCATGTTTGCTTAAAGATGCGTAAAACTGCTTCTTGTGCTAACCTTGCAATTTTGTTAAGTGTGTTTGTCTGGAATTTCAATTCAGAAATCTCATCTAACATAAGTATACTGTCGACGATATTAAACACTTATAAACCAATTGTGTTGTAAACAAAGAAGTAGAAAATCAAAATAAAACGTAAGAAGCTTAATGGCTACACATTTCTTTACGAAAGAGGAGGTCTTTGGCCATAGTTTATGTAAAAGCAATGTCATGCTTAGCAAAAAATATGTTCCGTGTGTGATATTAGCGACGTAAATCTCTTTTGGATGTGTTGTACATAACACAACCATATTTATTAATTTGTCCAATGAAGTAGGATAGGCAGAGCATGCATTGTTTATGGTCTTTTGCACTATATTTTTAAATAATTCGAGCAATAGTTATAGGTAGAAAATTGTCAAATTAAAAATAACATTTGATAGTAAGATTTGCTTTGTTTAATTTTGACATTATAAAGGATTTACTGGAAATTATGTAATACAATTCATCTTAACAACTAAGAAAATCTTTATTGATAAACAAAAGAAACCCGGGTTGGCTATGTAAAATTATTGTTGTATACTCTTTTGCAACGCTGCGCAGAACTCTAGAAAATACGCAGAATGTACTTGCACATATACAATACAAAAACGTAAAACTTTCCCAGCTTGAGATGACAAGCAATCCCATTCTATAACACCAAAGGAAAAGTGATGAAGAATTATTGCGATACTGTGTGTAGTATATTTGTGTGATTTTTGTTCTCAGACGTTTCTTTACTTCTCATACTTCGGATACATGTGTTGGTATCCTTCGTCGGTCCGTAATTCATACCAAGTCAGAGAAACGAACTTACGAAGCGAATGTCACATTTCCTTAATTCCTTTCATTAATACGTCTGATTGGTTGGTATAATAATAGTTAACTAGTATTTCACTAAATGGGCATTCGTCACGTGAAATCACGTGTCTAAACCTCTTGCATAAAATAAATTAATTGACATCAATAAGGCCAGAGTTTAATTAACAATTTAGATACGTTACAATGGATATATATATATATATATATATATATATATTCATCTGAAAAATTAATATATATGCAATTGTGTATCAGGATTTGTGCTTCTAGTGACCGATTTGTTCAAATATAACTAGAAGGATTAACCAAAGCCAGCTTGAACGAAATGTATAATCTCATGTGAACGTACGTTTTGTACTTCTTGTCGACTCATCAGTAGGTGCCGGTACAAAGCAGTATATCCACTGTGTATTTTATCAAAAAGTGTTGAACAACAGGACGGTACAGACATCTATGCTAGTGTGTATACAAACAATAGTGGAGCTAACTTTATATAAAGTCTTTCACTTCAAATCCAACTCACTATACATAATATATACCGAGCCTGTGAAGGGTACCAACATTATGGTTGCCAAGTCAGTAAATGGTGTCAATATAGTGGATTCCATGATGTGACAAATTTAATATTACAACTACTTCAGAACATCTGTTACTACAAAAATACTGTACTCTCGGGCGTTGTTAGAATATTTGTTTATAAGGAAATTGTGATTTCACCGAACTGAAGGGGTCCTGATGTTTTTAGGTGGGAAGTTATAATTAAATACACCATTGATAACATCAAGCCAAGGCAAGTGATAAAAATTAAACACAAACAAACAAAACAAGTGCATGATTTCACTCAAACCACTAGAGTTATATAGGAAATACAATTAATGTAACGTAAACACCTGTTTTAAATCAAATGGTGAATACACGTCTGCTATTGGGCAACACATCATCAAAACATCGCACGTATGTTCTTCAGACGTAGGATTCAAGATAATAACTAAATGCAAAAACAAAATGGAGCTAGCCACATACGAAGCTTTATGGATAAACAAATTAGAGCCGGATTTATGCAAGCAGAAGAAGCACATACAAGCATTGAGCTTGAACTGGATGTGACGCACGCAATTGTTTGGTTTCCGTTATTCGCAATCTCTCTATGTTCACATACTTCTATCTTGTTTTGCTTTCCAATTTATATATAAAGATATGTTCATTAGTAGATATTTGAGGAGACTATACGAAAGAAACGTTTCTTCTATCTGATAAAATTTCTTTTTTTTTCACAAAGGAAGGGTACAATGAATTAATCCATAATTGATTGCGCGGATGGTGGTAAAAATTTTAAAATCAAGTTTGCGAGGTTGAAATAAACACCAATACCAATGTATATAACCAATCGTCGAACAACATAACAAAATTACCGGAATGGCACGCACTGGCGCGTTTCGAACTTTCATGATAATCATCATAGTAACACGGCAAACTGAATAGCGAAGATCAAACCGCATTGCATACATTTGGAAAGCAAAATTGGATATACGGCTCTCACCTCTATTACTCTCGAATACATTTTACTTGACGGGAAATTTCGGCTGCACAATGTCTATGCAGTCACGAACATTAACTGTGTGCAGCTTTCGCCTCACATACATATAGGAAATACAATAAAACAATAATTGATTGCGCGAATTGTGGTAAAAATATTTTATATCAAGATTGCGAGACTAAAGTAAAAACCGATACCTCTGTATTTATCCTGTCATCGAATAACATAAAAAAACTACCGCCAGTAGCACAAGAGTTATACTTTACACTGTCTAATTTGGCAACAACTCATGACATTTTATTATATAATCACACGTTGTTTATGTGCATGCGTTTATGTATATATAAATGTTAAGTATTCACTAAAACGTAACTAATTCAGATGAGTACCAAACTACCTGAAAATGCAATCATTTAATGCTACTCACAATTTTACACCTCAGACTAACTGTTTTAATCGTTGAATTTAAAATTATGTAAAAAACGTAATCTTAAAAGGACAGTGAGATAACAAAAATAATAGAACTAAGAAATTATATCAAGGTAAACATCAAAGATTTAGCAGATTAAGAAGTTTTGTTATGATATGAAATAAAATAAGTGTTGAGCAGCCAGGAAAATCTAGAAAATTACCTTATACATGAATGAACAGTACAAGGGAAAATCGTTACTAATATAAGTCCTCTAATAAGCATTCATCTCATTAAGAGCCATAAACTATGTAATACACCAAGATCGAAGTTACATGATGAAAATTTGAAGAATTTCACTATAAACGATTCGTTAGCCACTAATAACATTATAAGCCCACTAATAATCATATCGTAACACAGTAAACTGTATCGGGAGTTAGTTTAAGATTATGATTCGTGCAAACGTCTTCTACCATTAGTTACTAATTGGAATCTAGTGATTTATCCGTTGTTTTTGCATTCAGGAAATCGACTCTTGAACTAATTTAGAACGATTCCTCATTCAATTTTGTTGTTTTGTTACTACAACAAATGCTATGCGTCTACAATTATCCCGATTATATATGTACCCAGTCTCCACTGAATATCGAGCAAGATCAGGTCTATAAACATGTGCATACTTCCATGCAGTTCTCAGTTCTGCTTTTCTTACCTTGAATAGGCGCATATTTTCAAACATATTCATGAGATTACCGATTTTGAATGGGATTTCATGCACATCTTATATACCTAGACGTTTAGCTTGATCTTATTGTTGATAAAGTTTATCGCGCAAGGCAAGGAACTTTCATGAATCGGTTCATATATTGTATTTTATAGTTATTAACCAAAATGTCTCGCTTAGTTTAGAGACCGATAAAACCACCGTTAAATGAACTTACGATATCTTTCATTTCTGTTCCTATTAACATACAAGAGCCATCATTTGCAGTGAATATTTCGCGCAGTGTGCTTAATTTTAACTCTCTCACTCTCTCTCTTTCTTATATATGCCAATCTAAGGAAGCGTATTTACGATGCATCTAATAGGCGATATGACTTAAAATTAAGAAGGAACACTGAGTAAGTACCATTCCTATAAATACCTCTTTCTAATTTAAAACCATTTCTAATTAGTTAGACAACCAAAAACGGTAATCCAAAAATGGGTCCCATTCAATGTGAAATTGGAAGTTTGCTAATCTCATCGGTAAAATTTTGAAAAATCACCATATCTGCATCACCGCGAGTTCATAACACTATTATATCATCCCAGAAATGTACATACCATTAGATCTTCAGAGACGTTTTGTCTAATACATAAATATGTTTTTTATTAGAACCGACATTTGCCGTCCAATTTATTTTGTTTATGAAAATCTTTCCTGTATGTAAAGTGAGTATAGGTCACACATGCTCGTTCCCTCTAAAATGTGCCCAATCGTCATTCAAATACCACCGAATAATAATGTGTGATGAACAATTAAACTTTGAATACAATCAACAGCATCAAATACTTTTGTATATGAATATTGCATCTAGCCTAGCCAATCCATCACTGTCATCTAAAACAAATTTATCAAATTTTTCAATCAGACGATAATAATTCATCAATGTATAATCTAAGAAGTAGAAATAAATTGTTTTACTTTGATATAGAAACTCAGAACATTTATTTGTTGGATAATGCTCCAAATTGAAAATTATTCCTAGTGGTTTTCTAGATTAATGCACATTTACCAAAATTTGCGCATTCTGGTGAACAGTATCTCAATTTGTGTGCGTGTTACCATGTGCCGAATCCAATTCCATACTAAATTTCAGAAGACGGATAAATAATTTTGCTTAACCTTTTTGCCAATCAGTTATGTATTATTTATTTCCCTGCAAACATCGTTATTATTTAAATTTTCCAACATTTTATTATTATAATCGGGTTGAGTTTTCAGATCTATAGCTCCATCTTAATCCACTTTCAATTAAATCACAGTGTTCGATATTAATTCACTCCAAAGACGTTGAATTTTACAACTGGGCTTAAATTTAGTATGTTGGTTTACTAAAAATACTGAAATATCGTCTAATTAAAATATAACCTTATCCTTATTCTAAAACGTTTTTGCCGTTTTAACAATATTTGTAATGGGTTTATTTGCAAGCGATATTTTATAATGAATTGCCCAATTCAAAACATGAAAAAGCAATTCAACCTGGTTGACCTTAAGAAAGTTTATTGGTCGATTTACTGCACAACTGGCCAAAATTGAACTAGTACTGTCTACGGATGATCGATAAACTCTCAAATATATTAAATGAACATCGGTTTCGTGGGCGGTGATTACAATTACTCTGATTAAATATAGTAATTGTTATCACTGCACGCGCAACCAATGTACGTTTAAATATATTAAATTTCATTTCATACCACTTCCTCTTGCAGTGTGGTGTCTGTTCAGTAATGACAAACTGTTGATGGTTAGGTGGAACTTTGGGTCTAAATGGATGCCATATAAGCTCCACATAAAAGTAAAAAAGGCTAACCAAGTTACATTAGTTTTATATAACTGAAAATTGTATGTAGTGTGCGGCAGGGTGTTTCAGTGTTTAGAGCACCCAATTACGAAGCAGACGTAACCAGGTTCGAGCCCTGGGCGTGGCAAATACCGGTCAGTATATGATGAGTTGCCAGTAAAGACGAAACTGGTCTATCGGATGAATTGCCTTTCCTACACTATACAATTTTTAGTTTATACGGACATACGTAAATAACTATGGGTCAGGTGATTATTTCAAGAATGCAATCTTGATTATAGTAAATTCTCGAATAATTCTAGCAAAAAATTAACTCGAGTACATTTCTGTGTTTGCCCAAATGTCATATGTACAAATGCGTTTAGATATACCTAGAGCTTCAGCCAAGCATTGTGAAAAACTAAATAACATAGATTAGACCACTATGAATAAAAATTCTGGAAAATCAGACATTAAAAATTAACCTGAAAATTAAAACGGAATAAGATCGTTTTCTGTAATGATTAAACAATACTGCATTTGGAGGAATCAAAAACATACTGATGAATCGGATATTATTTAAAACATTATCGATAAACAGATCAACAAACATAGTCCGTTTTATGGTGTGTACTCCTAAATTTATTTTTAAATCGCATTTACAGGCTGTTATCGCTAATAGCTCAAATTAGTAAAACATCTGAGGTACACGTTTGTTTAGATGTGGGCACTGAAATTAATTTTCAAATATTTTCTTAATGACATTTTTTATTTCGGAAAATCAGTACAGAAATTTCATAACAAATGCACTTTCTGGCTGCTTTCGGAAGTTTAACTGCTATTCAAATAAAATTATCCTTCAAGTATCTCAGATATATATAAGAAGTATTGTTTAGGCGGTTGGATTTTTTATGAATTCAAATTAATTATATAAGCAAACGTTCATTTATTGTGCGGGCAGTGATAATATCATCAATGAGAATCCCCAACAGACTGGCTTATCGCCATTCTCTCTAATTCTGTGAGATGTTGAAAATTACATTTGGATCTACCATCGTTCTTGCACTTGTTAAGAAGAGTTTTGAGGTGACATACAAAAGGATATATATATATATATATATATATATATATATATATATATATATATATATATATACGTGTGTAACAATATGATCGATTTCAGATCTGGTGAAAATGAAATTGTATTATTCATCTTCGTTATACAAAATTACTTTATGACTATAACTCGTGATAAAAAATTATTATATAAGCATATTCCACGTCTATTTTCTATTACTACCACTCGTATTCTAAAAATGGAGATGTTTTAACGTTGAGGAATCCGAAAATGGATCAAATTAAATGATCCGTATTGCATTGAAAACAAAATGCCACGAAAACAACAATAAACTTAAGTATTTTTTTAATTTTATCAAAATGCGAAGCTAATTTATTTCAGAATCACGAACTCTTTCCCACCCATTTCTCCTCAAGAATCTCCAAATAGCCATTTATATATATATATATATATATATATATATATATATATATATATATACATAACGGTAAAACAAACAGAAATTCAAAATTAGAGAGAATGTAAAATAAGAGAATTACAAATGATTTCCGTGCGTCGGCTCCAGTTTAGGTTCAATGCTAAAACGCTATTTCTGTTATCATAAAACATGCTGCAGTTTGTTTATCCATAGAGCTTTACAAGTGCCTAACTCAAGTTTGAGAGCATGAGTTTGAGCTTTTAATGAGATGTCATGCATTTTCAAGCATATTTTCACTATTCGACTTAGAGCAGACGTTATGTTGCAATACCTTTCATTATCGTAATTAACCGCCATGTCGATCGGCCTACGGAAGTTGATTTTAAGTTTAAGCATGCTTATTAATAAATATGATTTTATTTAACGACTGTTTCTTTCGAATTGATGGTAAATGCAAATTTCATAACAACGGAGCTGTTTGAATTTCGAAAAAAGTCCACAAAATTATATTGCATACGTTTACCTAATATGCATCACCAAGTCCATAGACAGTCTTCAATACGTCATAAATAACAAATAATAAATGGATCAATTAGAAGTCTCGGGTAAATATTTAATACTTATATCTTGATATATATATATATATATCGATTATAGAGTTAAGACAAAATCGTCTGCAATTGTGGAAAACTCTATGAAAACAAACATTAATTGGTTGCATGGGCGGTAATACAATTTAATTAAATCAATTTTGCGCTCTTGATATAAACAAAATTACGTTATACTTACAATATGTCGGTATAAATTAAGGAATGAATAATGCAGAAAAGGCCTTTCATTCAGTAGAACGTTTCCGTCATTATTAGGAACCCATCACGTACTGTCCAGAATTTACCGCAGACAGAGCTCGAACCTGGGAACGACTACTTCGGAACAATGAGCTATTTGTCCAGGTGGCATATCTCTGTTCTATAACGACAGATTTGAGGTGGTTATTTAGAATTTTAGGTCTGAAAAGATGCCTAATAAGCTTTATTCAAAGATAAAGGCTAACAAAGAAGAACTGGTTAGTATATAACTAAAAATTTTGCGGAGCATGCAGCAGGGTGGCTTATTTGTTAGAGTGACAAAATCCGAAGCCAATGTATCCAGGTTCGAAAACTGCCCGTTGCACATTCTATACGGTACATAAAAAGCCATAATTAAGCACTAAACCGGACTTCTGGATCAATTTCCATTTCCATATTATAAAATGCTTAATTCGTATTGACAAATGTTTTTATAGAAATGGATTGGTGTTTAAAACAAGATATCAACCTTGATTTAAATAATTTAAGAAACAGTTTAAAGAATGTTTGGCAATCCTTTATTTTTTCTTAAATTGCATCAGTCGAATTTTAGCAAATTTTCTATGTTCTCACGTAGCAACTATTTAGTTAAATTTAAATTTGGACAATTTTTTGGCAATGATATAGCTATTGAAATATTTTGTTATATATTTATATTAAACTTAACACCAATTTAATTATTTTTATAAATAGCTCTTTATTTAATAAATTTTAAAATTTATTTTAAATGTTTAAATAATTTAGCCTAAAGCAAATTTTCTCAGAGATATGGCTGCAAACGTGAAGGTTATTTTAATATTAGTAATATTGATTCTTCAAAATGAAAACCTTATGTTACCAGTTAAAATTATAAACATATCGATTTTTTTACATCAGTTGAAGCAATCCTTTGTAAAATGAATATGCTAAGCACTTCTTATGCGTTGCTTATTAAAATTTCTGCTTGAATCAACATAACGTGCCAAATAATCATTTGTCTACTTCTTTTTAATAGATTCGCACGCATTACTATCGATTATATTAAACACAATTTAGATTATGAAAACACGTTTTGATATGAATCAACATTTTGTTTTAGCTTACTTTAGGACTGGAAGCCAACTTGGTCAAATACAGTCATGCAATCAGTGACAATTGCACATCTATTGTGTAACGATTTTGAAAAATACTCTGAAACAAAAAAATTTTAAACTACACACAATTGCGAGGTTCCTGAAGTGCATATTTTTTACTTAAAAGTTTGTTCTACATAAACCTCGCATATATTGCTTTACAAGTACCAATAAGACGACTAAAATTGGTAAGACAGAATTTATGTTCAAATTAAAATTCCATTATGCTAAATTAAATTTAAAATGTATAAATTCCGTTTAGTACTTTTAATTAGCGAACTATTTAATAAATCAGACATTTTGGCCTATTGTGATAAGTAAAATTTTTAAATTTCAAATAACAACAGAAAGGGAATAACAAGATTATGGGTAATAATACAAATTTTTCACCACGTTCTTTATTAGAACAACATTTACCATATGTGCTCTAAAGTTTGATTATGAGAAAAATTAATTTTAGACGAGTGAAATTTAATTTTTGCGGTTGCCTCATGTTGTCAAATGATGTAATGACAGAACAAGACGAAAAGCAATATAATTAGAGTTGTAAGCAGACTTTTTAAATAAAATTTCTGCATATATTTTCAATTATGACTCTTCTTATGCGTAACAAAATGGTCCAGAGTGTTTGAGTTCAGGAGAGAAAAAGATTTAATTGCAAAATGCGAATTCTTCTGACATCATTAATGAATCTATTCAGACCTCATTCCTTCTGCATAAAACGCGAGACATTCTATGAAACTAAATGGGATATGTATCGCACACATATTAAGTGTGATATACAGATGACCTATGTGAATTTATAAGAAAATCTTATGTTTATTTACAACTAAAAGCGCACTTGGACCATTAATTATTAATAACCACAGTAAAAGATTGATGGTATCATTACCTTTTACTAAAATAATATTAATTATTCATTTACAATAATTCATTTTTTGTTATTCTATGAATCAACTAAAATTAAGCAAACAAATGAAATTTTTTGAAACCCAAAACGAAATAAAAATAAAAATGGAAAGGTTGTCAGTAATCAGATAAATGCGTTACATGCGCACACGAAATTCAAATTAGGCTCAATTCCATTGCATGCTATTACTGCGAGTCGAACTCAGTCTGCATTCTGATTATCTAAAGTGCTTTATAAATTTGAAACTCAGTTCTGTTATTGCGTATAATCAGCATCTTAAAAGCGCTACCCAGTGAACACGCATGCTCTATTACGGCAATATTTCACGCAATTACGGACATGAACTTTAAGTTCGATTTTGCACAATCGGTTTAATTGCAATTTTTTTCTTTTAGGTTGTTAACCGCTTTTCCAAATGGCCATTGAAATAAACGTCAATTTACCTAACTGGTAATTTCGTCAACTTATATTGCATTCGTAATTTGGCATGTTAAGCCGCTTAAACTCTCTTCCATTTTTGCAGGAAAAATCGACCGCAATAATTGGATTTTAGATATAAACTTTCAATATTCTGGTCCTACACTCGTTTTTGTTTTTATACCAATCGATTTAAGAAACTTCTTGATCAATTGCACAGAATTAACATTATAGATAAAATTGTTGCAGTAAAATTTGACAAATTTAATGTGTTATGCGCGGGTTTGTTTGCAAACATTTTTATTTAGTTGAACATTTAGAAATTTTATGCTTATTAATTCTGTAATACGCTCCAATGCAATTATTCGACGTTTGATTATGAATCGGTGTGCTACCTTGCACAACATACACCACGACCTATTACTGTGACATTCATTGTCTTAAAACGCAATGTTAGCTAAATGTAGGTGATTTTCTGTACATCTTACAAACATGCACCTACACAGGAAACATATTTAAAAGTTCAATCAGATTTTTACAATCACATTTACATTCATCGTCAGAAAGTGTGATACGCTCGAATAAGATCGCTGCTTGAGCAAAGGACATGAGTGAAACCCTGATCCAGGCTATATTAATTACGCACCTTATAATAAAAAAGTATATAGACGACACTATAAAATGACTCTAACTTCCCGGCATCGCAATAATTATATTCCCCGAAGTAAAATTATTAAATTTTAATTCTTTTTAGACCGTAACATTGGTTATGCTAAAGCAAAAGTCTATGCATTTGTTTATACAAACCAGATAAATAGCTAATGAGTCAAGGAGTAAAATTGATCGAAATAGCAATTAAAGTTCAAAATTCCCAATAATGTTAAACCTCTTAAATGGCACATGGTGTTGGGATTGAAGTATGTCGTTTAATTTCGTTATAAAACCAAATTAAACTTCAATATCATAAACTAAAGCTTACGATAATTTCTCGACTGATCACAATTTACTTCAAATCGGACAGAAAGGAAATAGCAAAAATAAATAATTGCAATGGCCATTATAATAATGTCATCAATAAAAATATTACTCATAATATAATTAATAATAATATTAATATACTAATAATCATAGTATCAACTGGAACAAGAAGAAGAATTATTTATTATCATTCTTTATAATATTATTATAATTAACATTATTACCCTATTTTTACGATAATTTTTATGCTTACCAAAAAAAAATAAAATAAATATTTTTGTAATAATAAAACGATAATAATAATGTAATACTAATAAATTGCCTTTAAGCAGAGCAATCTAAACTTAGAAATAATAATTATGTAGGTAGGTCAGACTCAATCTTTGGTAGAAAACTTGCCTAAATTAGCCTCAGAAGCAAAGCCACCTTGACATCTACTGTACATTCACTGCAACACATGGCATTATCATATTCCCTCTCGTGTCTACTGTTGCCCAGCTCTTAATAAAAAGAGCCAAACAACGTGGGCCTATAAATGACTATCAGTTAAAACTCTACTTTCCGTAGAAAAAAGTTATGACGTATCTTTGAGTCGTAGTATCGTATATCTGGTAGATACAAATTCGAGAGCGTAAGATGGAATGGCAAATGCTAATCAATCAGAGGTTTCCTATTCCATAGTTTTGTTCTCCTAGAAATTAGGGTTTTCACGTTTTTTATCTAGTTCTTATTTCTATAAGATTGGTTTAATCTTTGACGCAGGGATCCTTAACGTATGGTCGATTACTGTTCATAATATATGTTACAAACTCGAACAAAATTTTGAATACTAAATATCAAATTCGAACTTCTTTGTTTCTTGCAAAATTAAGCCAATATTTTTTACAGGCCCTAATCTAATCAGATTTGTACTATATAAAGCAGGTATATTGCCAAAATATGTAGTGCAATAGAGTATGTAGTGGTTCACTGCATTCCAAGAATTTAAGGGGTGGTATTTTCGATCATTGATGTACCAGTATCAACGACAGTGGAAATATTTGAATTATAAAAATGTTTCTTTTGGAATCAAACCTGATTTATTCTAATAGGATTCGCATAAACAATTGGCGTAGGACACAAAAATCTTTGTCAAATTCCTAGACGTAACAAGAGCCAAGCTAATACCGTGATTATATCATACCATAAATGGTTATACACATTGATATAGATATGCGGTCAACTCTTCGATTAAAATGATAGGATCTCCAAGCTAATACCATGATTGTATCATACCAAAAATGGTTATATACATTTATATAGAAATGCGGGTCTACTCTTTTCGAGTAAAATGATAGAATCTTCAAGTTTCAAATAATAATAATAATGATAAAATTCATCATGTTTATAACCATATCGCCACCATATTTTAACAAATTTGAGAGCCAACTATTGGCACCAGCAATTCTGTTAAGTCATAGAATTACAATTGCGTTTGTACTATTTAAATCTGACTATGGGCTATAGATTAAAGCGGATAAGTTATTGTACGATAATAATTTATGTGTAAAAATGGGAATCGTTTTCTTAGTGTTTTCGTTTTTGACACAAAATGACAGACTTTATAGGTTATAAGTTGGTTATTAAATTATTTCAGTTTTTTGGCCGACTTCAGTTTATTGAAGCCGCGCTGCGCAGTCACTTAATGCAAATGCTTCTTATATTCACTCTACCACTTCCAAAGCTAGTGGAACATTGCCGCCTAGATTCTGGAATAGGCACGGATAAATCAAAGACCCAATATTTAATTATAATAGAAATTACAATTACTCATGAGTTGCCAGTAAGCACGAAACGAGTGTGCACGAGATTATACGCTAGGTTCATGATGTCATATTTGAACTAATTTGTCACTAGGTGAGCAAAACCTAATTCATATCTTTTTTTCTTCAAAAATTGCACAATTTATAAATAATCTAGATCGTTGTAGGTTATCCAGATCTGTTCACAATTACCGGTGCGCTGTTAGCCTAACAAGCATTTGGAATCCAAATCAAATTCCACTTCTCCTAAGCGCTAGACTTGAGCTTTCATGTTAAGCATGTTTACGTAAGTGTAAACTAAATTCTATCCGCTGTAAGCAGTTCTGTTGAAAATTGATTAAAAGAGCTGCAATCCAACGCATCAAATAAAGATTTTTTGCTTATTTGAATTTATGTCAAAATAAAAACTTAGTCTATTAATAACCCGAGTGCATCATGTTAACAGTATTCTAGCACACATTATCTAGGATTTAAGTTATATTTTGAAATTATTCACTTCTGAAACCCAGTTTTGGAGTCCAATGTTCATCTTCAGTATTGAACTATTGCAGAATGTTTAACAGATGGTTGATATTTTGCCAGTGCGCTATATATTTGCTTCATTTATACAAGTCGCGGGCATTCGTCAACATCTTTAATTATTTACGCCAACTTATCTCTTTGGAACATATTGGAATCGCGCAATTACTTTGCGTAAATTTGATAAATTTTGGCATGTCGAAGTACAACATCGTTTCACAAATAATTCCTTTCATAAGACCTATCGCAAAGTTCCTTAAATTTAAACATACGAAGAATTCCTTTTTCTGTGAAGCCAATAGTCATCTCGAAATTTCCATAATAAACGTACAAGCATAGTATATTTTTAAGTTTTTTTTGACATTTTTTACGTAAAAGCCAGTTAAATGTGAAAGTTATCTTGCATTTTTTTTAAATTAACAAAAGATAAATTTGGTAAATAGATTTGTTGCTAAGGGACACTTTCATGTGCATTCTATTGACCTCTACAAATAGCTACCAAACCACTGGAAAGCATGTTGGATAAGTAGGCTATTGAATTTTTTGCCAACGTTCCATATACACATTAATTTGCAAACGTAGAAACTAACAGTATAGCGCGAACACACACATTTGTGTCCATCGTTAGACACAAATTTATGATTTCACCTGTTCAAAAAACTGCGAAAGAGAGGTTAGTCATTTGGACAGAAATCATTATGTGATTGTTACATTATGTTTAAATCAAATTTTACATTATTTCATCTAAATTAACCAAATAAACAGCGAATAACTTAATAAGAACAGGTGTGCATTTTCAGCAATAAAGTTTGAAATTTTTCTTGTCAAATAGCCTGCCGGTAAGCAGGCGATGCATTCAAGGAAGTTCTCAATTTATTTATCAATTACCTTATAATTTTTTGCGTTAATACCTATCTATCGGCGTCCCTTTTGCCAACATTTGTGGTCCGTTTTAAAAAAAATTGTTAAGTCTTATGATTGAACAGCGACTTAAAAAAGTAAATATTAGAAACTACCTAGAATTTAAAATCTCGTTCGGACAAATACAAATAATCTTTAAATTACGTTTGTGAGCTTTAAGAAAACATCAATGCCACTGTATTTAACCAGTCGTCTAACCTGACTTAAATGATTACCATATTCCTTGAACATTATTTCCTCATATTAAGTTATTTAGTGACTAAAAAATGAGGTTGCGTCCTTAAAGTAATGATTAAAATTTTACAATTGATATCTAAGATATCTATCCAACTTTAAATGTGTTATTTTCATCTCCTTTTATCTTATTTTCTATTGCTTGATATATTCATATTCGTAGTTGCAAAAAGAATCAAAAGTATGTCGGAATTAATGAGAATGTTTGAGTGAATAATTGTCTATTTGACAATAAATTCCATCATCCGACAATTTAGTCGCAATTTGGCGGCAGACAAGGATACAACGAATCAATATTTCACGTAAATTTCAGTTAGTATTTGTGATTTTGTGGTGCCAAAAATTGGCATTGACACGTAGTCATAAATGAGGTTAAATAGAACTACAAATAAAGTTAGATGCGATCACTCAAGGACTAAAAAAGTATTTAGCTTTTGTCCGGTGTAAAAGAAAATGGATTATATTAAATAAGCTGACTGGTGTTTGATAAGCTGTTGAAGACTGCAATTTTCAAAATTTTTGACAGTGTCAAAAACTGAGCCTCCATTACCGAAGTAAAACTAACAAGTGTCTAAAACTAGCAAAGGGAACTCATCTAAAATTTGATTTAAATGTGAAAATACCTGAATGTTCTTAATCAACACGTATTTTGAATCGATAGATGCTTTTTGACAGAATGGATGTACGTTGCTCAAAGATTTTGGCGAAAGTAGCAAGCGTTCCTTTGCCAACATGAGGGCTAAAGCATGAAAATCTAATAGAAATTTTAGTCATAAACTTTACAAAAAATGACGAATACGGAAACGCGCGTGTTTAGACTTACACGCGAGCGCACATACAGTTTACCCGTTTATATTTTGTTAATGTGCTAAATTTTTCATTTGTTTAGTTTTGGATTAAGAATTTGACGCTCTTGCCCTAAAAGCCTACCTGGAAATCCACATAGCTTGGAGCGCCGTTTTTCTAAACAGTGTGTTCAACTGTTATGGACACACTCACTCATTTTCCAACGAAAGTTGGTTTAACATGACTGCTTTGGTTTACCAGCTTTTTAGAACAATTTCAGCTAATCTTTCTGACCAAAATTAAACGTCAAGTTGGCCATCAGAATAAATTATTCAAAATTGAAACAAACAAAACAGTTTTCATACGAATAAATATAATCTCTTTGGAGAAAAACTACCAAACTTCGAAAGCAAAATTAGGCCATGAAACAATAAACTCGAAATTACACAAATAAGGTATCAATTTTTATGAGTAATATTCTATTCAAAGAGTATTTTTGTGCTACCAAGACACCATATCATCTTTAGTCTTGAAAATGGAAGTCCCTCTAGTTTATTATGATAAATAACCAATAAGTAAGATTTTGAAAAATATTTATTTCACCGTTTTTGCTGCCCTTAAATATATATTTTCCCGAAAAACACACTATATTGTCAAAACACATCAATCTTTAGTAATTTTTTTTGCATTTTTTTATTACAACGCCGCTGAGCTTATAAAAATTAACCGTTAATGAAACGTTTCCTTTAAAATATTTATTTTATATAAGGAAATACTTCAAGGCAAAATAAATAATTTATATATGAGAAGATTAAATTTACAAAATTTCCAAAATCCGCTGTACTTTGCCTTAATTGAACATTAGATTTCGGATATATTATATTGCGACATTAATCATGTATGGGGGTATACATTTATTATAAAACATGTATGTGAAACCTGGAACTAAATTCGACTGTTATATCTGGTAACACAAAAGGGATTATGTTTCATTAAAAGCACATTAAATAACTACGATTAGAACGTAGTAGACGTTCATACTGAGGCATACACAAATGCGCTTACACATATACCTACACACAAACTATCACCAGTTAATATTCCAATAACATGCGATTTTTTGACTGAGTATTGAGTAAACTTTATCCTACTCGCTTTCAAAAAATTTTCCTGTCCAAATTATCAGATGTTACAGTCGAGTTGGTTTCTGGCGTAATGTAAACGGAATATGTTAATTTTGTTTTACCTACCTTCTTTATAAAAACTTATACTTAAATACATGTTTTATAACCCAATTCATTACATAAATGCATACAAATTGCTGAATAAAATTTTTTTCACGATTGGCTTATATATTTGCTTAATTTTGTATAACAGTTAACGTAGACCTTGATCAGATTCAAAATTTACAAGACAACACACAATATTCTATAGTATTAAGCTTAAAGTAAATAAAACAGCAGCAGGAATTATTTTGCATAAACATTAAAATCGACAACACAAATTACAAAGGTTTTCACATGAAAATACATTTCCAAAATTATCCTACATATAGTAAATATCAGTTTTTTTAATTTCAATGTGCACGTTATTTACAATTCGAATGGTGTATTTAGCAAATAATTTTAGGACGGATAATACATGAAATTTCGCATGTCTGAGATTATACGGATCTCATGCTTGCCAAGGATAGTTGTAATAGGTTCAACGTTAAGAGGTGAAATCAAGATCAACTGTTACAGATTTGAGAACCCAATGTAACATGTTTCAATTTTAATAAAGATTACGTCAATATTACAAGGAAATATTTTACACAAGACATTTTGTCATTCATTTACTTTACAATGCTTTGGTATTCATATCATGTCAAAATGGTATACCCATGTTTCTTATATAGTAACATGATGTATTTGTTAATATATTGCGTACTGTCGTTTCAATTTCCGTAAAGTATTGTTAAACATATTGTTTTCCATTTGAATCAGTTGATAAATCAGAGTAACAACGTAGCAAACATTTTTAGGAAGCGATTTCAATATAATTTCCAGAAATATACGTGTTTGCCATGTAGCAAAAACCATTCCAACTACTTATGATAATTCGCATTAAAAGGTACATGTGCTAATTAGGCAAATATTGTCATCACCGTGATTTTCAAACGCATTATTAGTAAACGATTAAAATAAGGTGATATAGGTTTAATTAAATCTGCGACACATAATGGTATTATAAGATAAATGCTGAACATATTGGTAAATATTTTAACATAGTGACTTAATAAGTTTTGTGAGAAAGCTAAGCCTAATAAAAGTTTTGTTAAGAATACCCAATAATCTTATCCAAATTATTTCTCACCAATTTGTTAAAAAATATTTACCATATCAAACAAAACAAACCTTATAGTTCAGTCTAATAGTTCAGCATATCATGAATTTGTTGTTTTTGTTGAATAATTAATATTAAATTTACTTCTAATTAAAGAAAAATTATGTTAAAAATCTAATCTGCCTAAATTTAAAATTGATTAGATAAAACGTTTCACCTGAATTAGGACGTAATAGACCACAGTAAAAGAAATTATTATAAGATAAAAACATGTTCGTGTAGGCTCTTTGCTTAAATGTTTGTATATCACAGGGTTGATATCATTTGAGACAGAGGAACTCAAAAAAATAGTAGGTCAAAATGTCTTAAGAATACCAGAAAAGAACATTTTGAGTCTGATTTAAAGGCAGAAGATATTGTAAAATTGGATGAACGCACAAGAAATTAGGTAGCATAAAATTTTACCAGTATAATAATTAAATATTATGAAACACAATTTTGGAAGTACGTGATAATTTCAAACATGAATTTTATTCATTGATCATTTCATTAAACGAAGCATTTACGAAAACTAATTTTCCGCCAGTTTATTTCTTGAACAAACTCTCTTGTTAGTTTTTAATATGATTGATTTAGCAAAGCAATTGGATACGACTAAAGATCAATTATTTATATTCTACAATAAAATAGATTATATACTACTTGTTTCGGAGAGCTAATATCTAGGCAATTGTGTATTATGTGTTACACACACAATAACAATTTATTTCAAATAGGACTAGAAAGAAAAAAAAATCAGCGTGAACAAAGGTTTAATCTTGTGAGCACACTCGATTCGTGCTTACTGACAATCCATCAGAAGGAGTTATTTTCATGCCACATATACGGAATGTGGTACAATTTGATTATTCATACCCGAAGTAGTTGAGTTATCTTAATATTGTCTTCGAATTTGTGATTTCAAAGTCGGCTCACTATACAGAAAATATATAATTAGTCAGTAACGGTACTAACAATATGATTTCCGATTCGCTACTTGGTAATTACAATATTATTGTTCATTTGGTACATGGTACCAACACTTTGGTTGCCATGGTGGTACGTGGTATCCACACAATGGATTTCAAAATATGCTAAATTTCCCCGAAATTGTGAATTTCAACAACATCTGAACAGCTGTTTCGCCAGTTAATCCATAAAATCTGGTCTTGATCGATATCAGCTATCTCATTTCACGGTAATGATTACATCATACAAATATATATATATATATATATATATATATATATATATATATATATATATATAATATATATTTCTAACTACGAAGAAAGAACACAATAATAACAAAGTGGATAAAGGTCATTTATTTCGTGAATACTAATCAGCACTATACAATCATACATTTATACATTTTGGGTTTTCAATTGATTATGCTTGTGGTAACAAATCTGACTCGTTTTTACTTCTGTTTCTTGTTTTGGCTGGTTGGTAAGTATATATATATATATATATATATATATATATATATATATATATATATATGTATATATATATATGCAATTGTGTTTTAGGTGTTGCAAACCTAGTAACAAATTAGTTCAAATCAAATGCAGGATGAATGCAACGTATACTATACACTATACCAAAATATACTATATTAGTTAATGTTGGAAAGTTGCACGGTACTGTCTCCGAATCTTATAATAGGTGCGCAACACTTAATACAATTTTTCAGCTAAAGCATTAATTCAAGTGTGCTTTCATGATGATGTGTTTGTATTAGTGTGTACTGTCTTCCTCAAAGGATTTTGCTTCTGTTTGTATCAGTTTTTACTCAGTTACAAGTATTTAAACTATGCAAGCTTTGACGAATGTTTTTTACCTGTCTGGGTAAGTTAATTTTATATATTTTGACAAATTATTTATTCTCGCTGGCTTTTCTAAAAATATTAATTATAATTCATTGTCTAACCATCATTGGATTCTTTGAATCCAACATATTCAATCGGTGGAAGATATAAAAAATTATTCATTTATCTTAATTTATTTTTATATACGACTTTACTTATTTTTTAAATTTATGTTTACTAGGGCTCAATACTCTAAGACTTTAGAAGCATTAATCATAATATGTACGAGATGAAACATGATTATGACTATCTGGTTCCAGATAAAATTTTTGTCTAACCTCTCGCCACATTAATGCGATCAGACGTAAAGAAATTCCGCTTTCATTATAAGTGTTGCAATTAGAGAAAAATAATTTCTATTGATTCAATGAGATACGAAGTGATGTTTAATTAATGTATACTTTTCCTCAGATTGGTCATGAACAAGTCTACATGATGAAATGACAATATGTAAGTGCGTCAGTAAAAAGTACAATTGAAATGCAACAAAATAAGAATGAACACGAATATGAGTAAAAGCTTTTTGAATGAGTAAATATAAAACAGGATCTTTTTAGTTCAAATTGAATTGTGTCAGCATGAAAATAATAACAATTACAACAATGGTTTTTAAAAAATAAACACAGGATCCACATAGGATAAAGAAAATTCCTGGAATGTATTTGAAATATACTCTGTAATATACAATACAATTACAATTAAAGTAATTTGCAAATTTACATGCTTAGTAATTAGTAATATTTTATTATTCAAATTACAGTTATTAAACTTTTAACTCAGATGAGATTGAAAGTTTAATTTATATTAACAAGCTTCTTGGAAGAACGGGACAATTCAATTTGCGGAAAAAACATCATTAAAGAAATGTCACGCTAATTAGCACGATTCGTATAAATTTAGCCATATTACTGCGTTTTTAGATGATTTATTTTGAATTATAAAAGTATTCACTGAGACCATCAATGTACACATTCGACTTTTAGACATGTATTGGATAAGATATCTGTGTGACATGGGAAACAAGTATCGAACATATAAAAATTTCATTGCAAAAAAAAATTGAAAATTTGTTTGACATCAGATAGGTTTACCTCGTTATGTTCTCATATATCTACGAACAAAAATATGTGTGTATTTTCAAGAATCATACTGGACGCAATGTTAACCTAGGAAGTCTGTACGAGTGCGGAGACCTTCGAGCCACTAACATGTAAAAACTTCAGTTTAGACTCAACGTCCCCTACAGCTTCAATAAGCTAATCCATTGTGTTTCATGGTTGGATCTTTATTACCACATCATACATACACTTACATAGTGAAAAATACGAGTTATGCTTAAGAAATCTAACAACAAGTATAAATGAGGCAATTTAAACTAAAATTTTCCACTTGACATATTGATTGTCAAATTGTTTGTGTAATGTGCTTTTTATTGGAATAATCTTCCGAATTCGGAATTCGAAATATTTTGAAAAATCAGGTGGACAGCAACTGCAAACACCTCGGATTGCAACATCAGGAAAAAGCAATTTTTATTTTTTTTGCTCCTTAGAAATATGGAAATGTTCATTCGTAGCTAACAGAGATAAAAATGTAAAATAAATATTTCTTGAAATTTTGCAAAAGTTATTTTTTCCAAACTCATCGAGTGTTTATAATTTATAATGAAAACTGCCTGCTTGGCCATAAGAATATATTTTAGATTTGAATTTCAAAATTATGTTCAGATGTCATGGCAATAAAGATTTTTTCCCGTAACTGAGATTATCACAATACTTTTGTAACATAGATTTCTATGAAAAAGTCATACAATCCGTGGCTAAGCATCGTTAATTGTCAAATTAATTGATGAAAACTGGAGGCACAAATTTTCCTTATATTTTCATTTAAAATATCTAACAATACATGGGAATTTATGAGAAAGATAAATAGAACATTTGTATATTCGTGCAATCCCATTGAATTTGATTCCATTCATTCTAGGTAAATGCACTTTGAAATCTTGAGATAAAACATACAAATGGGTCTGTTAATACGTTATTTTGGGCACAAAGAGAAGAAAATTTGTCAACTAAAGGGATATTAAAAGTGAATGCATACTTATGGATTCATTTTATTATGACTAGAATGCGTCACAAATTGATTCAAAAGATAGTCGCACCATAAAATGTTATTCGATAGTAAAAACGTTTTATTTTAAAGTTAAAATCTGGCGCAGAATTATATAGGACGTAGGCAATCTATTGGCAAGTTACATCATTTCATGTCCAAAATCATTTCGTTAAAAACGTTTCCAACCTCCTAACAACACAACAAAGTAAGTAATATGACTGCTTTCACTTTATATATAATCACTGTAAATAGGACAAACTAGAGTACAACGCTAATTGTAACAAACGAAACACGATTAGAAATAGCGACAAAAAAATTTTAAAGTATTTATTTATCATATCCATACTGGTTTTACAAAGTATTAATATTTTAAAAAGAATTACATTAACACTATGTTTTATATCTTGTCCTTCCAGAGCATGAATTTAATAAAAATTAAGTCGAATAACTTCCACGTCATCCGCTCATTTTGGATTTCCACTTATTTTCATGTGAATACTATAAAAATCGTCTGGCCACATTTTATGTTGAAATAAGCAGCAGGTTTATAATATATAAAAATTTGAATTATATTTTGTTATTTAATTTGTTAGGTTATAACTTAATAATCCAACTGCACGTATAATCGGAGAAAACGTTCGAAAACTATAAACCGAAATAATATCATTTTGCTTAGTTTTTTTTTAAATACGTGCTCATTTAAATTTTTGAAAATTCTATTAAAATTCAATGGGGTATTAAATTTACCGGTGTAAAGCTTGCAAATGATTTGTACTGATTATTTTGCTTTATGAGAAGCAAGGAAAATAAAAGTAAATTTTTTGCCAAACAAATGCAATCGTGACAGGTGTAATTTATTTAGGTAAACGATTCTTGTAAATATCTTAATAAGTGAAAAAAATCATGACGAAAACCCTTTTGTAAAACCGTTCCAAGAAACAAAAGTTTGCTTTTGTTTTGAAAAAAAGGAACTTTATTCTCAAACTATTCATTTGGGCATTTAATTCTTAATATAACTTTGTTAAATTGATAAAGGAAGCAATCTCGGTAATACAAGTAATATTTGGACAAGGTATATTTTATGCGTAAATATATATGAAATCATAGAATGCACTTTTAAAAATCATTGACCTAAATCAATATAAAGCATAGGGAATCTTGCGAACTTTGCAGTAAATATTGCAGGTAAATTGATTTATACTTTCACGTGTACTATGCATCCCATATCATGAATTTAATTTTAGATGTTTTATATTTCGTTACAAAATATGATGAAACTATAATACACGGGACAAAGCGACATAAATGGTAACTCGACACAATGATGATTAATTCATTTTTACAAAGAATAGCTTGTTTAAATAAGAATAGTTCGGTTTTAAATGCTTAAAAGCAATTAATAAAGTCAAAATTGTGACTTATCTTGCACGATATGTTCATTTTAGTATAACATAAGAACAATTTTAACGTAAACGATGACTATAGTGAAGTAATAGTAGGTATGTATGCTTCTATTAGACGTGACGCAACTATTTACTCTTAACCCATTTGGCTTGATTTTCTCTCACATTCAGAGACCTGCCAAAAAAATAGACAATTTGACAATTGTTTTTCAACTAACAGTAAGAACCACTGGAAAATTTACATAAAATTAATGCATTTTCCGTCATATTGCATCTTGGTATCGATATAATTATAAATATTAGTTGTGGAAGGCACAACTATACTCAAGCTAGGATTTGCCCATTTATTGATGACTAATATTAGAACTTAATCACTTATACATAACAGGAAGTAAAAAAAATGGTAGTGAATTTAACCAGCCGTCGAACAACATAGCAAAACTACCGTCATTCACACGTACTGACGCGTTTCAACCTTCCATGATCATCATTATTTAACGACGGCAAACTGAAAAGCACAAATAAAATCGTAATGCATATATATGAAGAGAAAAATTATCCACAAAATTACTTTTTTAAATTAAACATAATTTTGTTTTAATCGACATAGAGAAATGCTTTAGCTGATGTCTTTACAGGCATAACAGAGTTCCATAAGCCCTGAGAATGCTTAGACGTTTGAAACAGGCTAACAAAATGTTGTAACGAAATGTCAACATTCAACTATTTGAAACGGTGATAAATGTTCACGTCATACTCACAAGTTCACCAAGTTGGATGTACGTATATTCAATGTATATTCATTTAGGTCAAAATTTAAATATTTATTGATTGATATCGATTTCAAACGCAGTGTAACTATTCGATTATAAAATAATAACAAATCATGATTACATAAATTAAATTATTATATTAAGTGTATATTTAGTTTACAGCTGTTATGTTAAAGGTATGCTTTGCTTCATGCGTCTATTTATGAGTCTATATTAAATTTAATACATGCATTGTTCTAGCTATTAACATTCGTAAAATGTTACCTGCAAAACAATATGGATATTTAAAATTTGTACGGTATTTACAGCATATTTATGGATAAAAATGTAAATCTATCCAATTTTTCGCGCTTTGGTTTTGTAACGATACATTGTATAATCCAAGAAAACAGTGAAGTGAAAGCTAAAATACAGCCGGAAAAATTTGCACATGCAATGGCTTTAACATTGAATATTTAGCAAATCTCAATTTCCTGCCTGAAGAGTAAACATACATACGCACCCACACTGTAATACGCAACTCACAATCAGCAACTGTTGTACTGATGATGGCAAAACACAAAATTTAATTATTGTTCATTCATTCAATTAAATGGAGAAATGACATTTATAACTGAACAGATGTTGCTAAATATTTTGAAATTAAATGTAAAATTTATTAACAACATTCTCGAGATTATTGATTTTTTCTCTAAAAAATATGCCATTTGTTATACTTAAAGGCAATGGTCATTAAGTAAATACATATAGTTTAATGAATGATTTTAATGTGGATCAGTAAATTTAACTCGTTCAAGCTTTTTAGATGAGAAGTAAGTACATCTAAGAAATTTTTTAAAATTTAAATAGAATAGAACAAACAAAACTCATTTATGGGTACAAAAACTTTTGAAAATTACTAGTTTAGTTCATATTTTTGAACGAATACCTTACCGTGCGATTGAAATTTCTAAATAAATTCGAAAAATTAATTACAACTTCGTAACATATTGAATAAAATACTGCAATTAAATCGAGTTAATAAACAATTTAGTTAAATTTGTACTAAAATATTGTATCAATTTCATATTTTTATACAATTTTTACTGTACACCGGTTCCTAAGTACAAAAATATGGAATAAATTCAACGAAATAATTCACGTATTCAAAAAGATAATTATAGTTAAATAGAGTCAGCGACCAATGCGTATTACACGTAAATTATTTTGCGATTAAAACAGCAATTCAACCTAAATGAGACTTTTATTTAAATCAAGTTTGCGAGCTTGAAATAAACACCAATCCCCTTGTATTTAACCAATAATCAGAAAACATTGCTATGTTGTCGGACGACTGGTTAAATACAATGGGATTGGTGTTCACTTCAAGCTCGCAAACTTGATCTAAATAATAGTTAACACCATCCGCACAATGAATTATTTGTTTTAATTTAAATACTGCTGCGTAAATAACTTTCTCTGAGATGCCATTAATTTTTTGTTGAGAAACATTGACGTTAGAAGCTTAAAATCTAAGCAATTAAACAGATTTGCTTAAAAAACGCCTTTCTAGAAAGTCCACCAAACCTGGTCCTCTGATAGGCCACTAATATGTATTCTTATTCGGTGTTACATTTTCATAAACGTAGCACTTCTCTGATAGGTCGTATTATTGTACATGCCTATTTATAAATAATTTATAATATCATTGATTTTATTTAATACTGCTACCTCAAACAGTACTTACTTGTTTGCATAGATTTAAATGGATGTGTGAGGAAAAAGAGCGATGTTTCAGAACGTGTTTTTTTGTAACTAGTCGCTATGCTTGCGTGACTATCAACAACAATTCGCGACATAAAATACAATCATGAGCATTAGCCATTATTAACAGGATGTTATTTATCATTGCTTTAACTTTGCTCATCGATATGTACCGTGTCATCAATGCCTACATTACCGGAATATTATTCTGTTTATATTATATGCATTCATTTAAAATCAAGACTGCGAACTTGATATGGAAATCAACTTATAATATATATATATATATATATATATATATATATACATTTGGCAGTATAAACCACGAGTTGTACATTGTAGAAAAGCCAGTCCATCTAAGAGATCGGTTTTGTTCTTAGTGGGAACTCGTCATGAACTGTCCAATTTAAGCCGTGGACCTGAAGACATTTGCCTTCAAACCCGTGCCTCTAGCCAAGAAATTACCCTACCACAGGCTAAATCCAATTATCATTTACATATTAACTCACATTTTTTATCAGTATTTCCTTCAAGTGGAGCATAGGTGGCGTCTAATTAGACCTAAAGTTCCAATTAGCCAGTCAACATTGTTCATTATAGAAGGGAAACCACACTACCTGTGGAAGTTTTATTGAATTGAACATTTATATAATTGAAAGTTCATTGATTGCGCGGGCAATGTTAGCTACACGCTCAATTATAGCTGATTATCTCCATTGTTTGATTTAAAAATAGGTATAAAAGAAACTCGTACTGGCGGGCTTCCGTTAATATAGAATATATTGTAAATCCATGCTCTCTAGGTCAATTCCTGTTACACAATATTGTTAATAAATCTGTTAGATAAAGCTGTTCAGAGAAGAACGGTAATAAACGAGTATCATTTCTCTTTGACTCATTTATGATTATCGAGAATATAATAAATAAGATGATTATGGCTTTAGTCTATTTTTGACATTATTATTTACATTTTTGCTACATTTTTTTCAGAGTGATTTTCTTAAGTCAACCGATTTCACAAGTTACATTCAGCTTTACGAAACAACAAATGTAGCCCTAGACTAGTCCGAATACGTGAAAATTTCAGCATTGAATATAATAATTGTTTTTGCGTAATTGCTTATCTTATTTTCGTGCATTTTGTTTATTTTCATTTATGTACTAAATATTGTGTACTCGGAAACAAATTGATACAAAAGAATCAGAATGAAATCAAAAAGTCATCTTGAGTGTAGGTTATGTACTCACGCACACAGGCGTTTCATACTTTGTCAAGACTAATAAGTTGAAACCGGTTCTACTCTCTTTATTTTACTTTTCATCTGTTAAATTACTAGATAGACAATACTTAATAATAATTATATATATATATATATATATATATATATATATATCAGCTCTGAGTAACATATTCTATCCAACTATTACATATTCCATGGAATGACTGCGAAATGTCAGAATGGATTTCAATCGGGTTAATGATTGTTTGCAATTTTTACTCTTGTGAAATTGAACCTATTTTAAAATCATTCATTTGATACGTTGTACAGGCTCAGTGTTTAGATATCCATTGCGCTGGTATTCTATAAGACCTGATAATTTGAAGACCATTGTGTTGATATCCTATGCAGTTTCTATATCTTGAGAACCAATAAAGGTAAACTTTAAAGTCTGATTATGTTTAATATTTATTGCTTTGTATTTGAAATTGCAGTACTGAAAACTTTATATAAGGCTAATCCCATTACTGTTCGATTATACATTCGTATTTCAGAAAAGCGGTATGCCCACTAAATTTGTTAATATTATACGAGCTCTCTACACAAATACTTCTGGTCGCGTTAAGGTTTACAACGAATTAACGCATAACTTTACAACCAGCAGTGGTGTTCGTCAAGGTTGTCCACTTTCCCCATTTTTGTTTAATTTTGTAATCGATGCTATTATGAACAACACTCTCTCACACATTCAGGACGCTGGAGTTGAAGTTCTCCCGGGAGATAAACTAGTCGATCTTGACTATGTGGACGATATCGTACTATTATTCGACAATCAGCATGCTGCCCAGACCACCTTAAATAGATTAGCAAACGTTGTTCCGTCTTTCGGTATGAAATTCGCACCCTCTAAATGTAAGATACTGTTACAGGATCACCCACCACTCACTCCAACGTTGCGACTGCAGAATGAAGATCTTGACATAGTCGACAGGTTTACATATCTTGGGAGCTCTATCAATAACGTAGGCAATATGTCCGACGAGGTGAGAATACGGATCGCGAAAGCTAGAGTAGCTTTCTCGAACCTTCGTCATTTATGGAGAAAGGCGAATATTTCACTTTGCCTTAAAGGTCGTGTTTACAATGCATCTGTACGCGCAGTCTTACTATACGCTAGTGAAACTTGGCCTCTTAGAGTTGATGATCTGAGACGCTTACAGGCATTCGATCATCGTTGTTTGAGAAGTATAGCACATGTTGGTTACCAACAACGAATAACTAACGTTGACATCCGTAGACGCATTTTTTGGATCTGACAATAAGTGCTCGTCTTTAGAAAAGCAAATAAGGCTCCATCAACTTCGTTGGCTCGGTCACGTTTTGCGTATGCCTCATTCCGATTGCCCAATAGAGCTCTGTTCTCTCATCCAGCACCAAATTGGCGTAAGAAACAAGGTGGGCAGATTTTGACATGGCAGAAACAATTAAAGTCATTTACATCCAAATTGGGTAGTATAGGATCCACTCGTCTGCCGGGATGGGGTCCTCGTGCACATCACAGTTCTTGGTTAGAAACCCTTAGCGATATGGCAGCGAATCGAGCTCAGTGGCGATCTTGTTGCAGATGTATAGTAGAATCATCTTCCCAACTTTCTTTTCTTAGTAGGGCAAAGTTAGCTGCGAGGTTCGGTTTATTTATGACGTGATACGGTGAAATCCGCAAGGAAGCTGTGTTGCTGATGTCGCCTTGCCCGAATGCTAACTTGGCCATAATGGTATTGTGGAGAGGTTTAGTTTGCCCCATTTCTGTGAGTTATCCTGATAAATTTACGCATAATAGCAAGGTTTTCCTTCTCTCTCTACCCTTCTCCTTCTCTCGTAAATCTCAATAATAATTTATCTTAATCCACTTATATACTTTTTTTTCACTCCTTATGGTTATATGGCAGTGAAACATTAGTCACTTGACTTTTGTGTGGCTGGAAATGAGGATGATATTGATTTCAGATGGTACAGTCAAATCTCAATCATGTATACTGTGGTTATACGGCGAAGTATCGGCTCCTACTGTGAAACATGAGATTAAACTTTTCTTTCTTCCTGAATTTTATATATTTCTGATCCAGTATAAAATAACTTGTTACAAGATGAAATATGCTAAATATATAATGCCATATATATTAGTGTTTTACAGTAAAGAATATATAACTCTTGTTGATTTTTTCATTTTTTTAAAAAATTAAATATTCCTGAAAAATGTATTAATACATTCATTGAAATTTATTCATGTTAATATTGAAAAACAATTTTTTTAATTAACAACTCAATCTTCATCAATTGAAAATGAAGCATGTTTATGATTATATATATATATATATATATCAAAACATCACTTATATCTATTATTATTGCCAGGTTCCATTTGCAAACTGCAGACTGATTCATTCTCTTTTTGTTTCGTCTTCGTTTTTGTGTTGAGAATTGATTTTTCTCTCTTACCTTTTTTCATCTCGATTTATTGTTTTGATCATTTCCATGTGTTCACTTATGGTTTTGCCAAATCTAAGTTAGGTTTGTTTTTGTTAATAGATGCACAGTTTTGCTCTGGTATATACTAACCGTTTTATACGTTTTGTTTGTTAATTTTTCTGCTTATTTAGAAAAGTATCTTTATGAATAGACCTCTTAATTTTATGTTATTGTTTTGCTAAACGTTGATTAACGGAGGACGTATTGAAACAGATTTTCTGAAGACTTTTGTTAAAATTTAAGATGCAAAACTAGAAATCTCAGGAGCTGGGCGTGACTGGCATAATCAAAAGATATGTAAAAAAGTGAGTATTGAGTAAGAATAGGTTACGGTGTTTGTTATTCAAAATATGCTCTGAAAAATGATTAAGTAGATACTCAAATAATTGTGATGTTTTGATACAATAATCGGCTTAGAAGTATAGTTTTAAATTATTTTTAACGCAATTAAAAACATTACAACTGAAGATTTAATAGAAACTACTAACGATATGCATAGTATCTGGTTGTCATGTTGCCAAACTATTTTATTGAGTGCCTACCTTAAATAAATTAACAGGGATGCGCAGACCCATCAGTTGTCTGGTTTTCAAAGCAAAAAATATAAATATATATATATATATATATATATATATATACCAAGTCTGTGAATGGTACCAACACTATGGCTATTGTGTTAGTAACCGATATCAAAATTATGGTATTGAATAGGTACAAGGTATCAATAAACAATGGAATTCAGTGTATGATAAAGTTCACCAAATTCGAGAATTACAGCTTTTTCTTTTGACATACATTGAAATACATTGTGTTGGTGCCGTGTACTTTTACAGTACCATAATGTTGATATCGGGCACCGACAAAAGAGCCATATTGTTAAGACCCTTTACAGACTTGGTATTTAAATTATATATAACGATTTAAATTTGAAATCGCATTGTAGTACACTTTATTTGAAGTTAACTTCACTACTGCAGGTTCACACATGCGTATAGAAGATTGTACCGTCGTATTTTTCCACATTCCTCGCCAAAATATACAATGGTTAAAGGGCATAATACTACTGATGTGTCACCAGTAAGCAGAACAGAACAAGGCTTCTCTAATATGCGGTTCAAAAAATATGTCCTTTCGTTAAAAATTCAACGTCCAATTCTAAATGTAATGTGTCAACTTCCTGAAATATAAAGCCAAAATTATTTTTATTTTGGCCATTGCTATAGGTACTGAGAGAAAAATTTAGATATCCATGGCCGATAACTAAGAATGAAATCCAAAGAAACCCGGCTGGGAATATGAAAGTCACTTCCGATATAGCCAAAAATATTACTGAGAAACATCACACTCCAAACCAGGCGTATTTTCTATGCCACCTGAACATGTTAATGATATTTTTGCATGAAGAGAGTGTAAATTTGTGAAATTTGTTACTTTTTAAGTTTGACACTCCAACTTAGTATATCTTTGCTTTATAAAAAAATAAAATTTGAAACATGAAATATTACAATCAAGACAAGGCTTGACTGATAAATGAAACTTTTTTCCGTGTTCATTAAATATGCTTTTAGAATAATCCTATTACGCAATTTAATTTGTATTTTATTATATATAATATATATATATATATATATATATATATATATATATATATATATATATATTATTCTATAAAGGCTTATAGATGGATGAATCAATGCGTCATTGTATGTTCAAGATATTTTGGCAAAGACTTATATTGGCATAAGATGGTAAATTCTCAGGCCAAAAGAATGTGGCGTTCAGTCACTTCTACATATGACCTATTAATGGACATCTATTTAACCGTAAATACTGCGTCATGAAAAAGTAAATAAATAGTAATGTTAAAATCTATCATTATTAACAGTTAGTAAAAGTAGACCTTGTTCATTGGCCAGCATCAGCGTCGAATCTAACAGAATCCAAAGCAATTATTTTAGTTTTTCTAAGCTATGATAATAAAACTAGTCAGTGCCACGAAAGAACCTTCTGTTCAATTGAAAAAAATGCGTTACAGCAGTCCATACAAAAGCAGCGGCTATTGCAATAAGTTAAGCATTGTATTATATGCATTTGCCTACTTTGGCGATTGTATAACTCCACTTGTAGCCATGTCATATGCAAGACTATTATACTAGTTTCTTATTTGTGTTTGCATTATTTTACCTATAGTCCTGCTACGCCCAGTTATACCATAGCTCAAGCAGACATTTTTAGCGCTTATTACATCGCTGACTAAACCTAATATCACTGCTTTTGTTTGGACTTACATTTTTACACAGATTTAAAAATAAGTAAAAAAAACCGCGACTATTCAAAGCTGCTTGTTTCAGAACGAGTTGCCCTGTTCATGCGATAAGCGACAATCACATAACGTAGCCGATATTAATTATATCTTATTTTCTTTATAGCGTGCCATAAAATACTGATGTCATTTCTTAATGAATCATCACTAAATATCTTTGCTAAATTAACGCACCAAAAATTTCCGTAGTCATATCTTCTTTATTTGCATTTACAAAATTTAATTAAGCAATAGAATTATTAAAAATATTCTTCATATTCCATAGACAGTGGCAGCACATTAGTGTAACTATATTGATGCCATCGCGAAGGAGATTTCAAACAAAACAACATTAAAAACATTTCAAAATAAATATTTTATTTATTTATTAATTAATTATTTATTACGTAAATAGTAAAAAGTTGCAGTTTCTGTAAAAGGTGTTTCCTTTAAACGTGTTATTTAAATTAGGCCAGTAAACCAAACTTTTGCTGATGAACATCATATAAAATGTCTATGCATTTATTTAAACTATGAAGAAATTTAACAAAGTATTTCTACATAATATTTGCGCAACCTGTCAAATAATACGACAAACCGAGTACTTAACAAAGTTCAAAAACACTTCACCATGATTCGTCATTGATAGATTTTGACTTCGTTTATTTGACTGAAGTCACACACGTAAGCACTATCAAGACTCCGAATCTAGTAGAAGTAATTTTCAGCACACATCATGCGGCATGTTTTTCATGTGTCGAAATTGTTTAAAATGCCAGTGAAAGGTCTCGTCAATATGCAAAGGATAGTTGTTTGAAATAAGAATTTTTAAAGGCTTTCGGTGCAAAGCTTATTTATTTTTAAATATAGCAAGTGCTTTTTTAGTTGTCATTGTCAAGTTGGCACCTGTGCGAATTTTTAAAAAATCGATACCCTATCAGGATATTCCATTCAATCGCAACAACCTTGAAATTAAAAGATTTCCTTTTCCAACATTTGCAAAAAAACGCTAAATAAAAATCGAAACTATTTTAGATATTCTATCTAAAGCCAATTTAATCCAATTTTTTCGCCCGTCTCCGAACTTCCGAATATCCATCACCTCGTGTAAAAGCAAGTAATGTATTCACGTTTTATTCATATAAGATAATATATATATATATATATATATATATATATATATATATATATATATATATATATATATATATAAGGTGGCCCAAAAGTAATTCTTTCAACAATTTCTTTGTGAAACGACCGATTGGAAGCGAAATTGGTTCCTTCTTAATTCATAACATTTATTTCACCCCAGGCTATTCTCTTTACTAGCTTCAGAGGGCGAAATGCTTCTGGCTGACATCTAATTTCCACTTTTCCCCTCTGGTTTTAAATCTCTCACTCTTGACTCCCTGATACTACTTCTGTTCGCATTTTTCATTCTATCATATCCTTATAGTGGATACTTTAACACGTTTTGCTCAACCAGTCTTTTTTCCTTTCTGTTTCAGCGAAAGACCGGAAACTCAAAAGCCCGCTGAACCACCCAACGGTTTGCATTGGACATCGACTCCCTCTCGTCTACCCTCAGTTATGACCTCATTCAACGGACGCCAGTGATCCCTTCACCACACTAGCTTCAATCAAGGCGACTCTATCCTGTTCAGTACTACACTGCAAAAAATCAATATCCACGACAAAGGACTCTTTTGATCGACGTCTGCTTCCGGTCCGCTATCATTTTCGATCTCACACTCCAACTCATCTGTCCGAACCCAGCCTGCTCCTCATTGATGCTCGGACACTTCATGGACTAAACTCCAATTGTCTAGTCTAGTCATATAGAATTTCTTTTTTTATATTTTACCAGATTGAACTATCATGAATTCGATGAAAACACTTCTCTTTCTCAACTCCTCCCCCCTGTTATTAAATACAATTTCATTTACCTCCACATATCCTATCTTTGATTTGTTATTTCAATTGTTGGGCCTGTTGACCTTTGATGCCAAATAAATGTATTATTATTATGTATTATTATTATATGGGGCATGTCTATATTCAGGGTAATTTTCTCTTTTATGTACAGAAAATTATTTTCAGATTTCAAGTCTTGTCTGGAACATAACTGATGTTTAGAATCGCTTTAATCGTTTATGTAAAGAATATCATTTTCCGTTTATTGATATTCGTAATGCTAAATTAGGAATAGTGCAAATTTTGGTATACTAGGTTATTTTTCTGGAACTGTCTTTTTCGTTTGTTTAAATTATTATTAACATTATTTACGAATCGTTAACTTCTTAAAAGGTGATCAAAATTCAAAAGACTATTTTCATTACAAACAAAGTGGCAGCCTCAACTCCACGCAGAGGTTCCGTTACAACATCTGGCAGGAGCGACATACCGTATTGGAATTCTTCGTGGCATAATAATCAATTCCGCGACAGACGTCAGCAGCCAGTTGCCTGGATGAAAAAACAATATATATGGACACCAGCTTCGACGAATACGTCATCTAAGCGTCAGCAAAACCAGTATACTGCTCCTAGAGAACAGCCAGTTTAATGGAAAGCAGAGTTCACAATCTCACAAATAAAGGTGGTCGAGATCATGGAATAAATATTAATCCTTCGGAGGCTCCGAGGGGTAGATCGAGTGAAGACCAGCAGGACAACCAAAAAAGTGTTCCGAACCAGATGGTCTTTGAAGTAAAGGAAGTATGGGAAACATTGCCAAATGTAAAGAATTTTATTAAATTTAAATTTTTACAACTCTTCAACGGACAGCCAGTAATAATGCAATTGTATACTGGAGCTGATGTCTCGGTATTACCACTGACTTGGCCATTAAACAACGTAAAAACTACGAGATCAAATTTATGACAGGCATCGGGCGCATCGATGGTGGCTGCGGGCGAGTGGGACACGAAATTTTTAATAAATGATAATATCTACCATGTCTTTTGTTGTATTGAATACGCAAACACCCTTATTTGGACTTAATTTCATTAGAAAATGGGTTAAGATGATAGACTGTCAAAATAAGCGTATATGCATATCGAGGCCTGAAATAGGAGGAGACCAGTTGTCTGCCTGGATGGTGAAAGAAACTTCAAACCCAATATAACATTATATTCCAACAGCCTGATTGCAGCGATCGTTCAAACCGACGGGCGACAAGTTTAAGCTATGGCTAGAACTAAATGAAGGTTACGAACCACCAAAATTATATGGTGCTCTTCCAAGCAAATTAGCAGCGGCGAATCGAGCAACCCAAGAAATGATAGAAGCCGGCGTTCTTGAACCGTCTTCATCCGTTTTTCGAGCTCCTATGGTTTACGTTACGAAAAAGGATGGATCGCTCAGACCGGCAGCTGATTTCCGGCAATTAAGCTCGGTGACTAAACTTGACCCGTATCCCATGCCGGCTCTGTGTTTTCTGTTCTTACAGCTAGCAGGAGGCAAATGGTTTTCCGTGTTGATCTCAAACAGGGATTTTGGCAAATAGGTATGCGGCTCTAAAACCGATAGAAGTTAGCGGTACAGGTACCTAAAGCCCATTTTTAATTCACCCGGGTACTATTTGTTCTTAAAAACGCACCGAAAGTGTTTCAAAGAATGATGGACTCGTTCGTGTCTGACTTAACTTGTACAACAGCTTACGTGGACGATGTATTTATATGGGTCACTACTGAGCACGAATTACGTGTTAGGCTGCAGAAGATGTTGGCAAAAGCTGTAGAATAGCGATTACACTTTAATCCAGAAAACATTCAGATAGTTCGGGAAGTCCGGTTCCTGGGGCACTCAGTCTCAGCGGAGAGATGTATGCTGCTAGAATCGAATGTACAGCCTATCAAGTTTTATCTGATGCTACTACTAGAAAACAATTGCGTCGGTATATTGGTATTATGAAATTCTATAGACCAAATCTCGCAGGGATGGCGGTTACGCAGCAACCCTTGTCTAAGTTAACTAGTGCCAAGATATCGTTTCGTTGGACGGAGGAGGCTCAAGAAGTGTTTATGCTATGCAAGCAGAAATTAATAGATGCGACTATTTTGGTTTTCTCGGTAGGTAATATGTCAATTGCTACAAACGCGTCAGATATTGGGATAGGTGCGGTGTGGAGAGGATGAACTCAGAGCACAATACAGATTTTGTTAGCATGCCCAATGAAACACGAGCTGTCGCAATTGATCGTTTAAGCAGGGTGCCAAGGCCGAATGCTGAGGGGGGGAGATATGGTAATAGCCACCTTCAAGACAAAGACCAAACAAATGGTCTTATCTAGGGCAGACATTATTTCAACAGAAATTCCTCTCAGAAGCGTCCGTATAAGAGTGAAGCAGTCAGCCCAATGATGAAAGCAGACTTCGAGCCGAAGTAAACATAAATTAATTAATATTTGTAAATTTGTTTTATTAAATCGATGCTCGTTATGCGAGCAAAATACTATATATAATTGAGTTAAAATAAAGCATGTGCAGTAAATTTACAAATGGATTCTGATGGGTTAGAAACGTTGATTCAAGGATGGACTACTCAAATGAATAATTTATCTGCAGAATTAGGCATAAATACAGACGACATCCGAGTGCATGGCCCATCCAATAAAGGTGGAAAAAATAGTGGGACAATATTCGGTGTCAATTTTCTTTACTAGAATGACAGTAGTCACAAACTAGCTCCCCTGCCAGGAATTGAACCCGGGTCTTCAAAATATAAAAATCTATATATGAAAAATATATGTTTGCGCACTCCAGTATTATTGCATAAGTGTTTGATAATTTTAATGGTTTTCCAATTACTTCAGGCAAAATGCATAAAATTGAGCTCCACATACGCATTCGCATAACGTTGATAAAAATTTATTTGCTGGGCTACATTTCTATCGTTTTGATATATATATATATATATATATATATATATATATATATATATATATATATAAAGCGTAAGAGTTGGTCTATATGCACGTTATTGCGATGCAAATTGTCATGAGATCGGGCATAATTGAACGAATTACTCTTCCATCTGCCTCGACAATGTCAAAGTGATAAAGTCTAATATACGGACATTTAAACAAGCTAAATTAGCTCGTTTACATCTAAACTTACCGTACTAGAATGAAGATTATATAGAGAGGTTTTTCCGAATAGAGAAATATAGTTAATGGAGGTGATCCTACCTGAAAGTTAACTTAAAGGTTTAAGAAATCTCCAATTTGTATCCTTCATTAGATGAATTTTATTGTTTAAAGACACGATACTGGTAAAATATAAATTTCACGAAAATAATTACGACATATATTAAGAATAGGATAATTTCATTAAAGCCAGAAACAACCGAATAAAATAATAAAATAATTAAGAAAAATTATACACAATTCTACGAAATTGTTCTATGCCTACCGTCGTCGATGGGACCTATCTTATTTCGGGTTTTGGCGTATTACCAGATTTGAGCATTGCGTCCAATTTATCCAATCAACGTTTCTGACAGTTGATGAAACTTCAGCAAATATTGAACCAAACGATTTGTCTACAGACGTCGACTTTATTACACCGAATACTCTGGCGGTAGAGGACTGCGTCTTTTTGTACTAATGATCAACCAAATGCATATTCAGTTCATCTGATCTAATCATTTGATTAATTAATTTTTAAATTCCTCTTGTTACTTATATTTTGGGTCTTCCTAATCTTCCCCTACACATCCAGTATTAAAATGCATATAAGCAAAATCGCACGATTCCTCATATATTTATACACGTAAATATATTAATAGGCCATCTATATATATATATATATATATATATATATATATATATATATATATTATAAGCAGAAAAACATTAATAAATAAAGTGATAATGGCCCTTCAGGAAAATCAGCTATTTCTCTCATATATCGGAAACGGGGCACCCAGTCAATTTGACCGATTTCTAATTCATATAAAGAAAAATAAGAAAAATTATTATGTATTTATAAAGCCCTTTATATAAAACATCATACACTTGGCCTAAATATTAAACAATTTCATCAAAATGATACTCTAATCGACTGGCCACGAATCACAACATTTCACTAGCAGTACAATTACACTATGACTGATGGCGCGGGTGGTGATAATAAATATTTAAATCAAGTTTGTGAGCTTAAGTAAACACAAATCCCATTGTATTTAACCAGTCGTTGAACAACAAAGCAAAACTACCATCAGTCGCAACGCATTGATGCGTTTCGACCTTCCACGATCATCACCAGAGTACAACGGCAAACTAACTAGCGAGGATCAAAGCGCAATGCATATTTACAAAAAGATAGACTAGATATGCGTCTCTGACCTCAATTAGTCTCGCGTACATTGTAATTGACTAGAAATGTTGGTTGAACAAATTCTATGCAGTCAGGAGATTAACATTTTGCAGCTTTTGCCACATATATATTGGCAATACAATTAAACAATTATTGATTGCGCGGGTGGTGATAATAATTATTTAAATAAATTTATGTGTTTGTAGTAACACCAATCCTGAATAAATAACGTAAATGTGGGAACAACATGTACATATATATATATATATATATATATATATATATATATATATATATATATATATATATATGGAAAATATATCTAATTTTGCTTTCTTCAGTTTTCCGTCGTACTCTTAATGTTTTGGAAGGTCAAAATGCGCTGTGTGTGTGGGACTAGTAGTAGTTTTTCTATGTTGTTCAACGACTCATTAAATAAAATTGGATTGGTGCTGAAATAAAGCTCTTTATTTAAAGAATTTTTAACAACACCTGCGATTGTTTATTTGAATAGTTTATTTTTAAAATAACCTGCTTTTAAATTACATTTCTAATTAAACACATGCAATCTGTTAACCCTTAATTTGATTTTGCATCATAGGTGTATTCCTTATAAATTCCAACAATGACAACCTGTTCAAAATATTAATGAGATAGCTTCTCTTCTCTTCTTTTAATCGTTTGTTTTAATAATGGATGGTAATTTACCATCACAATGGTGCTTTACTAAAAAAAACTACACCCGAAATCGTGTGTTGCGTTTCCGTTTCTACTATTCATCGTAACACGTTTTCTACAATTTCGCATATAGTCAATAATGTTTAAAGGAAAAGTCCCAAATTTCTAATCCATTTAATTTAATGGCGTAGGCTTACTGTTGAACCCACTTCACAAAATATGGTTCAATTAGCAGTAAGAGTGAAGTTCTTCAGCATCTATGCTTTCTCAACTAGTTGCACTTCACGCAATGCAACTGACAGTTTCAACTTTATTTTACAAAACACACGAAAATACACACCTCCCAGTAGCTGGACATAGGATAAATTAACTGTGTTCACAGAATCAGTTAATTGCAGTAAAAAAAACAATATTATTAGTGATTTAAACAACGTTAAAGGTAAGCCATGCCTATTATTGGACCTGAATGCAGCTGTCAATCTGGACCATATTTCGTATGTACTTTAAATTCTATAATTAGCAAACCACCTTATGCTCTCCTTGTTCAATTGTTTACTCACTTATATGTAAAAATTGAGAAATTTTTAGGTAAAAGTTAGATTTTTTAATTTTAAATTGACGGCATTTTTTAAAGTTGGCATCTGCAGTTTAAATAGTCATGAACAAAAAGATCTGTGTTCAAAGGTCTTATTTCATAGTAAACTGTTTTATAGATATTTTCTACACAATTTGAGCCATAAGTTAATTTCAACGTCTCAATAGCTTTGTTCGAGATCGAAATTTAATTTTTTTCCAAATTAAATATTAATTTGCTGTGATTTCTTTTACGAAGTTGTGTTTATTTTCATGCTATTCATATCACGATTGCAAACGTCATTTAAAGAAATGCTAACAAAACCCGCACACCCATTGATTATTTAATTATTTATTAAGTGTTTGACTGCGCAAGCAATTATGACTGTGGCAGTTTTAATGAAGCAAAATGCAGATTAAAACTCGAAAAAAATTATATTATCAAACGTTGTCACTATTGTTTAATAAAATTTCGGTCCCACAAGATTCATAGAGCCTGACTCTTACTGACAAATCTTGAATTGATAATTTGAACATAAATTAAACAGCAATAGAAAAGAGCATAAACATGAAAGAAACAATGAATAAACACATAGGTTGATATGTCATTAAAAGTTGCCTGCAATAAGCGACATTGGTACGCAGTGGATAAGTCGAAAATCACTGAAATCAATGCGATTACATTTAAATCCCTGTCGCAAATATCCTGGTATCAAATTGGTATGTACTCAGTAAGGACAACACCGGTCAGATGAATTTATACATATATATATATATATATAAGATATATATAGAGAAATATATATATATAGATATATATATAAATGTTTTGTAGTGTGTTCAAATGAGATTGATCATCTATATGTGTGCATATGCGTCTAGCTATATCATAGATAAATTAGAAAAAGTTTTCATTTATCTCACATTAATTAGTGATTTAAAAGAGCATTTTCTTTAGCTTTCCACAGATCTTGCAAATGAGGAACTGTTAAATTCAACCAAGATTAAATGCGGTGTACTACTAATTTCTTCAAGTTCATTAATTGTCAAATATGAACGTCGAGGAGTAGCCACACAAATTTTAAAATGGTACTTAGGTTCTTCAACGCCAAAGTATAAGTAAATAAAATCAATATCTTTAAAAGAGTGACATTAATTTCTCACGTTTTATTAAAGTGGGCAACTTATTGTGTAAAATAACTCGTTAGAAACTTCTAAATTTGCTAATTTTATGGATTAAGACGGTCAAAGTTACATGAATTGACTAGGCATACAAAATCAAAAAATCTAACGAGGCTTTGATTCACTAAATATATATAAAAAATAATTTTTTAGTGATTAACCATAGAGAAAATCGGTTTAAAAATTGATATTTCACATAAATTTTGCTTGGCATTTCTTAATTATGAAATCTGACATTTTATTAGGCTGCGACGTAAGCAAATTACGGACTAGAGAATCCATACAATAGTTTATGACAAAAACACATTTGAGCAATTGTTTTTAGTTAATAAATTCTTTAAATTTCTTTGGCTAGGAAATTTAATTATAAATAAAATGCATAAACTTTACACTGAGTCATGATTTCCTCAATGCATTGAAAGCGTTTATCCATTCATAAATTGTGTCTCAATTGTGAATTAGCCGAGATAACTTATAGAGAACAGTTGTTTTATTGATATTTTAATTCTATGTAGGCTGGGCATAGAATCAGTAACACAGTTTTAATTTCAGCTTCATTAGCTAATACTTTCTCTTCAATATAACTACTAGTTAAAAAAAATGAAAACAATTTTCAGAATGAAATCAGAAAACAATACACCATATTTACTTGATAATTATTTAAACAATTTTCGATCTGACATTGCGAAATATGTTATTTTTCTTTTAAATTTCAACTAAAATTCCTGTGATCCTGCTCAAAATAGTCATATTTTCGAATAACATCATTAAAATACACTTCGGTAGCCGAGTGCTAAAATTTTTTTCTTACTACCTGTGCGACTGGCACGAGGCCAAACAGAATTTATTGCTATTAATATAATATATTAATAATAATATAAATAATAAGAAATTTATACTTGAGAAAATATTACTCCAATAAAATATGATTAAAATGTAAGTAATGTGATTTTTTAGACATAAAACTGTACTCAAATTGTTAATCCAATGCGCGAAACCCCGTTTCTTTTACTTTTATTTTGAAATATCTATTTGTAGATTGTCATTTAAATAAAAATTCAATCTCCTGTGTCAAATCAAATTTTGTGCAAACGTTTTTCAATTGTGGGACTCATCGCTGAATCTTCGAGCTTACATCCTTTAAATCTTGCTATCAAATTAATTAAAAAATTCAATAACGAAAATAAGTTACAAAATTAAATAAGCGTTGTAGATAACCGAATTTTAGTGTGATTCATGCAAGCAGAAGAAGCATGTTTAGACATTAAGCATGATCCCGAGGTACTTCAAACATATGATTTGTTGTTCTCCTATTCTATATACTCTTCATGTTTAATTTCACCGTGGTTTTCATTTCATCCTAATGTAAATTTGCTGATTTTCAGTGACCTAAGGAAAATGTGAGAAAGTATAGCTCATCGCATCTGATTCTTTTTTATCTTCACAAATTAGAACGGTAATTATAATTATATTAATTTCTGCATTCCGCAATAAAAATATAATAACATGAAATGATTATTGTAGCCTATTAATTTAACGCGAGATCAACCATGGCATTCACTTGGATTGATATAAAGGGGTGCATGTTATAATTAGTATACCCACAACTTTTATGACTTCCATTTAAGTGCAACAGTCCATGGTTGGCACGTTTGACATTGGTATAAAGGATGTCAAACTGGAAGCTGAAAAACTGCATTTTTTAATAAGCAATGTTGACAATAGCGTGTAATAGTGAACTGTTGACTAATGGATAGACTGAAATAAAAACATGTTGCAAGATTCTGATTATATATATATATCCTTAAATACAAGATTAATGTATGATGGCTGCATTAATTTTATCCCAAGAGAATACATATTATATGAAATTCATGATGAATAACCATACTCATAAATAAAGCATTAATAGACCTTATTCATGTGCTATGATACAAAGCAGGTTAGTCATAAAATACATACACTCATTTCTTAATTTCTCCTTAAGTATTCACAAATAGAATTTTTAGATATTATTTGGAAAAACTAAAGCTTTAATTTCAAATTCAGAAAGAGTATGAAATTTGTTAACTCCCAATCAATTTCGTGCATCAGTTTCAAATTCTGAGTAAAGCCCGCAAATGCAATTTCTGCGTGAGAAATTATCTATTCAATCATTTAGATAACTCAGAAACGTATTTTTCCATTTATTACTGTTCCTCCACGTAGAAATTTTCAATAATGTATATATCTACTCAGATTATATGCTTTGAGATATTAAACCAGAGAGGAGATACTTTATATGACGCAATGGTTTAAAAATCAACTCTTTAATTCAATAAGCGAAAAAAAAGGAAGTTCAGATTTTGAGCTTGAATCAAATCTAAAACATATCTATCCCACTTTCTATTCTATTTTTATTTGGTTACGTATTTATCTAAACATGATCATTTTAGATAAACAAGATTTAAATCAGTATAGATAATACAATGTTTTTTATAAAATATTTTAACTGAATCTGTTTTATTTATGTATACACAAACACATGCCCCTGCGTGACGTGCGCCTATTTAATGATATGACAAGCTAATCCTATGTACGAATTGAGTAGTCTAAGTGAAAGTGTATACGTGCATACCTCGTCGGATTTCTAAATTTATCAATTACTATAGCATGACGTTCTGAAAAGTGTATCTGATTCACTGACCTCCTGATCCGATAATGTGAGGGCGAGCGCAATTGCGTCATTTAACATGGTGAGTATAAGACAAAAAGTCTAACGCATATACATAGTAAATTTAAATTCACCCACTCTAGTTTCCCTTATGTGGATGAACTTTTCAGTAACCGGTATAAACCTATATACATGTGACACGCAACTATCTAGTGAAAGTTCAGTCAAAATTATAAATGATATAGCTAGAGGAAATTTTACACCTGCTTCGTTAGTCTGTTTAATTTAAACTGTTGATGCTAGGTGAACCGAAGAACGCATCCGTCAGAGGATGTCGGAATATACATAAGAAACAAAACAGCAAGAATTCAGCCTGTGTTATTCAGAACAAAGATCAGATAATTTTGGATAAAATATTTCACAGTGAAAGCTAGACATTCCACAAAATGGAAAGAAAATTCATCAGCTAGACGACATTTATTAACAAGCTTAAAGGGATAATGTAGATGGATAAAAAAAATTTTGAAGTCTTGAATACCTTTGAGCCTGGTACATGTGTATACATTAATTCATTTAATTTTAATTATAAATCCGCGATTGCAATGCCACGGCAAGCTTATGGTTTGTTCAATTATCTAAATTTGCATACGATCAATGGCATTTTATGTCACATGTGCATATCTATTTTAGAATATTTTTTAGAATATTATTATGTAAATCATTGAAACCGCGCAACTATAATTGGATTTAAATAAATAAATGCCGGGTGTGGCAAACAAATTAATACATTTCTTAGAGACAGCGATATTTTGCAAAGGTTATAACATTCCATGCAAGCTTTATACGTTTATTGCGAAAATTTACGAAATAGTATAGTCCTTTGCTTGTTCCTCAAAACGGCAACGACGTCTGTCATTTTTTTCACATTTCTGAGCATTTTTTCCGACTAAAATATTAAACGTACATCACCACCTGCACGTATTATTTAAGGTTTTATAGATTACATTTACAGTACCAAAATTTGTAAGTCCCATTATGCAACATACGTTACATTTTATTATCCCGATAAATGACCATGTTAAAAATACACATTTGGCACAAAGACGATTGAATTTTTGTCGCATAGGTGAAATTTCATTATCATATTTTTTAATAAACTGTAACAAAATTAAACTTTTCTGTAGGTGCCCAGTCAAGGATCTGTTAAAACTCAGATTAGAAACTAAATGAAATGTTTCATCACCTGATAACAGATCATTTTGTCAATTTGGATATTCCTAATAAAATTTGTATTAACTATTTTTTTATATAAATAGGAATCTAATAAAAATTGAGTTTTGTAGGAGTTAAAGAAATATCAATGATGACAAGTTAATTAAAATGTAGCACTTTTGATTTCCATCTGTAAAGAATCATATCATCAAAGCATTTCTTTCATATATCTATCAGTTTAACATAAGGTTCCGTTTGAACCTTTCAAATTGTTCGTATGGGTTATATAATTAAACACTTAAAACAAATTTATAAAAAAATTCCCTGATTAAATTTAGATGTGCCTGAGGCCTAATTCGCTCCAATTTAAAAAAATAAAAATTAAAAGAGCGCCATTATGACAATTGAAAATATGTAGGACAGTTTTGTAGGCATATTTTTCGTACAGTAATGTTTCTAATTAAGTGTTGTAAGAACAAATGTTTTAAACAATGGGTGTTTAACTGTTCTATTCAATTTTTTAAAAACATGAATAAAATAAAATTGTCTAGATATGAGCTCACATTGGTGCACTTAAGATAATAGTTTCATATATAACGGTCAACAAATAGCACTTATGATAAGCAGCTGAAACTGTCATGTACCAATAAAAATTTTCACTGTGTAGGAAAGTACCAACTGTGCGAATTTATTCACGTGGTCATTATCGTCCAGTGAGATGACCTTAAACACGAAGTCATTAAACGTGTAACTGTATAATATTGCATACTTTGAATTTGCCCTATTCATCAAAAGTCAATTGCAAAATTTAAACATGTTAGCCTCTGAACGGTCTCTTTAATCGGTAGTAAGTTTTTACAAATGCACATATAAAATTCACATTATAGCTGCTAATATATCGATTTGCAGAATAACCTTAGCTATTTCTGCCTTTTTTAAACCATTTCCTAAATTAAATATTTAATAATATATTAAAAATAAGTAATATCCTGTGGCTTGCCTTCAATAAATGATCTTATGTCACGTCCCTTAAACTATAATTGTTTCATTTACTGTCCAGTTAGCAAACGTCATATACTTTTTTTTAAATATTTATCACGTTTAGCTTAGGACAGAAACACGGGTGTACTGGTTGTCAAGCATATATAGAAATGATCTATTTCATCAAAATATGTAATTCCTACTTAGCAGAAAATGTCATGAATTATTCATATGAACACGTTTAAATAGAATGAAATAACCATTATTCTAATTTTAATTGAAATTAAGATGAACGTTTATAGGATCGCACATAGGACATGCCAGTTCAGTTTTTGCATAGTCAGCCAAATTTACTATAAACAAAATGAATTATAGTCATTTAAATGCGCTTACCCGTGTCAAACGTCACTGAGCATTAACAGAATTCGTTGGAACATTTATTGCTGCGATTAAGACGAGTGCAGTTTGCTGTCCATTGTATTATCAATTAACGTAATATCACAATCCTAAATATATTTATGTTAATTCATACACTGTAAGTCAGTTTTATCTATTAATTTTTGATCGGAAGTATTGATGTAGGATTGGTGTTTATTACAAGAGCATAGCCTTATTTTCATATTGCTTATCATCAAACGCGCAAGAAATTATATCCTGCTTGGGAAATCTTTTTGATTTGAAAATTAATAATGCCATAATCAAATTTTCATCACTTTCAGATTGTGCTTTGATGTGACATTTAAAATTGCTTTTATAATCGTTAGATTATTTATATTTCTGTCGATAATTTTTATAAAGACTTTCACCTGGATTCATAATGTATTCAATTTTTCCTTAATACAAATCTTAAATACATGCAAATTTTATCAATTATTGTGTCATTTTCTACAATATGAAATATGAGATACAAATCAGTATCACCATCGTCAGAATTAAAACTGTGTTTATCTGAAGCTGAAATTTGTTACATGTCTAATTTAAAGTGAAAAAATTGAATTTGCTTTTTATTCCTGTTTGGAGATATGTAGCTTATCTATAAAATCATAATGTTACTACACTTTATAAGTTATACTCGCAATGTTTATATGGCGAGACAGCTTTCAAGTCATATTGCTAAAGAGGTTATATTTAGTTGACTGATTCAGTAAGCTTATGTACATATGTGTATAACAAACAATTGAGCCACAATATTACTTGGCCTACGAGCGTAATGGCGGCGTATATCTTTTGGAATCTATTTGAAATACCATGAACAATCTTTTGCACAAAGTTTTCCATCTTTAGTTAAGGACACAAAAATTTCATTCCATTATGATAAATTTTGCACACATATTAATACTGAAGTATATTTAATACACCGATTTTATTTTATTTGTGATAAAATAAAATATTATACGATTTAAAATAGATAACTATTTCTTCAAAATATTTTGGCCTCATTTCAATGAAAAAAATAACGTTAATTTTCTCATTTCCTTTATTATAATTCCCTTGCGTTCAAATATGCAAACTTTAGATGCAACACATCTTACAGTATTTTATGTTGTAATTAGCATTCTTCTTAATCGACACTTTCCGTACAATGAAATATTTTACAGCTTACCAATAAGTAAGGCAGTGCTTCGATTACAATTAAATTCATATACTTTCCAACTTAATTATAGCTTTCGTTTGACTGTAAGCGTTATGTTTGCAGATAAACTGAATGTGTTTTCCAACAAATCGGAAGATTGACTAGCTTTAGAAATATGTAGATTGTACGAGTGAGAATTGTGGATATATGCATATGCTTACTTTACCAAGAGTTTTGTAATGTAAAGTCCGCTGTCCTACAAATTCCACAATAAATAACTACTTTTCTATATGAATAGGAATATATAGCTAGCACACATTTTATGAAAATACTATGAAGAAAAATAAATTATAAAATAGTATTAATTGCTCTTTGTCTTGAACTGCTTCAAAATAATATCGAGCAAAAATTTCATTTAAGCAAAGAATTTATTCATTTAAATTGTTTTTTGAAAAAACTTATCATATATTTAGTGGGTTTTGCAAATCTTCCTCAAAGTATATTTTTACTATGTAAAGATATCCTGAAATCGACAAATCTTGACGATAATATGGAATTTCTGTCAATATCTGTCGTAACATATGAGATTTCCATATCAAATATCAAAAACTACGAAATATTGTAAAACATATATGATCCAATTAATAAAGAGGAATAAAAATTTATCCAATAATGAAATTGTGTTAGTAAACAAAACAAAAATATGCACATTTATTGTAATGAAATTTGGTTTTCAAATGCTTTTCGATAAGAGTCCTGCATAGCATAATTCAATATTATTTTTTGTAAGACACACAAGACGTTATTTTTCTTTAATAAAATGCTGCAAAATTAAATATTCCAGATCTTCTTGACAAAAATTGAGAGACAAATTATTTAAAATTTTAATTCAAATTGTATATCATAACGATATTTTTCTTAATGTTGGTTTATATTCGCATTTGAATACCTTGAGTGACAATTAATTAGTGAATTTCCCATTATAAAACTGAAAGCAAAATGGTTGTAAAGGGATAAAACAAAGCCTTGTAATATGCAATTCTGTTTATTTTAATATTTATGTATACAAATGCCATTAAATATTTAGAAGGATATATATTTATATATATATATATATATATATATATATATATATATATATATATATATATATATATATATATATATATATATGTGTGTGTGTGTGTGTGTGTGTGTGTAGAAAGCTACTCTACATAGGCACCACCTGGAAGAAGGTCAAGCCAAAAAGACAGCTTGGAATATAAGTACAAATTGTGTAGAAAATGGGGCCCTAGTGGTGCCGTGGTTTGAGTCCGATGCTGCGACCCATATGTACCCCTGTTCTAGCTGAGGTAAAGAGTTCCCCGTGGTTTGAGGTGCCGTTTATATATATATATATATATATATATATATATATATATATATATATATGATCAAAATCCGGCAATAATTTGATCCCATATGTACCCCCTGTTCTAGCTGAGCACAACACGTCAAATGCATGAGAAAATTGTTTTTGTTCATGCATAGTTCTGGTCAAAGTCGATTGATTGAGATCACTTCCAAATAGATTCGCGTACCGAAAAACTTTGCTTTTATTAAACTTAAAGAGCGCTTTGTTGGCATGGCGCAATTTTTACAACACAAAACATTTTTAGTCATGGACGTAAATGTAAGTTACGTGTTGATGGAAGTTATTTCAAAGTGTTTGTGGTTAATTCATTACCTAGGCAATTGCTTAAATACGTTTATATATATATATATATATATATATATATATATAAAATATATATATATATAAATCTTTTGTATATTTTAAACGTTGAATTTTTTTCTATCATATAATAGCTTCTTTCCTTGTTTTGCTTTGTTCCGATTTCCAGTATATTTATTTGACAAGTTAGAGCGCAGGGGCTACTGTGTAATTTATAATATATATTTTTTAATTCAACTAATTAAAATTTGTCCAATTTCCTTTTTGCTTTGAAAATTTGAAAGTGACCTTATTTATTACAAAAATTTTTTTCTTGTATATTATCCTTAATATTTTTTATCCTACCTAAGTTAATCCGAAACTTTAGTTTGTTTAATATTCATCAGTGTGAAAATGGACAAGTTTATGGCAAACTATTATATGCTGTGCTATTTCATGACACATATACATTAAAATAATTTGAGCTTCTTTTTAAGGTGTTGCTGAACTAACAAATATTGGGCAAATTTTAGCGAATAAATAACACACTACAAAACCATTTCTACTTCGTCTTTTTACAGAAATACTTATGGTTTGTGGAGGCAAACTTGACAGTTCAATAAATGTACTAATTGCTCATTATAAATCAATCGGACATGATAGACGGAATTCAATTGTGAAATATTTTGTAGAAATGAATTTGTAGATCAAACTTAATTAAACTATTTTATAAGATTCAAAGTCAAACGATAAATTTGGCGAACAACTCGATGTTGTCTCTGCAACTGAGCATATTAATACGTTTAGGAACGTTTGAGCAAGCTTGTCATATATATAAGGTTGATTCTGTGAATTTTGCTTACAGTCTAATCACGTTAATTAAAATTGAATGTCAAATTGTTATTTAGTTAGAATAATCCTTGTACGAGGGAGGAAAGTGACCAAGTCATTTCATTTGATGGAATTCTTGTCACTAGTTGCTTCAACATTTTAATTTACACTAAGTTAATAAAAGTAGCACATTCAAGTCCTAGTAGTGCAACTAGACATGGCTGACTCCTTGACTATATCATTGCATAGTAGCCTGTATTATCATCATCATCATTATCATCATCATCATCATCATCATCATCATCATCATTATCATCATCATCATCATCGTAACCATCCTCCTCCTCCGATTCATCATCATCATTATCATCCTCCCCAACGTTCTCCTCCTCATCATCATAATGTTCATGTGTTTAATTATGTTTCCTGGACAACTTAGATATATGCATATTTTTGTGACCTACTTGTTTTATTCTGTTCATCTATTTCGTTATAAGCATGAGGAAATATGTAGTCTAATTTATTTTTAACTACTGGGCTATTGTATATTTATGAGCTTTTTTGTAGACCGTCTTCGTTAGAAGTGTTATGAACTTTATAATCTTGTCTTCTTGTGTGAACTTCAGGCTACATTTATATATTTATATTTTTTCACTTAATTAACTCGGAAATTAACTAGGCCATCTAGGCAGCTAGAATGAAGTTAAATAATTCGTGTGAATCTCTATTAATTAAAGTTTCTGAGGAAGAAATTTTTGGCTTGCATACCAAGTTTTATTTGTATTCGTTTATATTGGCATTCCTTATAATTAGAATGATTGTCGCCGAGAACTATAGAATGAGGCTTTATAAATTAAAATGGTTTTGTTTTATTGTCTTTAAACCCTTATATGTAATATGGTTACTTGTTTTACTGAATTCATCATGGCAATTAGGGCAGTCGTTCTGGCCTGATTGTGTTAATTGCATCATTGAAAGAAACGAAAGCGCCTACAGTATAAAGGTTAGACTTGTTGTGGTTCAACAGGCGTTAACCATTATATTAACTTATTGTTTTAAAAAATATAATCTGTTGACAATGACATTGCTAAGATATATACATAAAAACACGTGAATTTATAAAATTGATGCGACGATTCAAGTCCATGACTACTTGGAGTTTAAAATAAAGTCCTATCTAATGTTAACTCAATGTCTGGCATACTGACTGTTTGTACCAAGGGAATTCGTGCCGACTGTTGAATGAAGTTTGATCTGAAATTATCTATATTTAACCAAGATTGTTATTTACTAAGTTTTTAGAGGAAATGTCCCATAGCTTAAAACGTGAATAAAAATAGACTAAATTGAACCAAATTTAGAAATTCTTCTAAGTGAACGGAAAATTATTTCAGCCAATCAGATATTTCACATTGGTTGTAGAAAGAACTATACCAATATAATAAATATCTTGTTGAAGTTATCAGAATTTGAATGGCACATTCGGAATACTTTTTCCACACTGCAACTGACTGCATTGAAGAGATCAAGGCAATAAATTTTTCTAAAGTGAAAAAATTTAACAAACAGAATACGATTTACAATTTGATAAAATTAGTTGATTATATTATGAATAAAATGGCATGCTTTGTGCAATGTTATAACATTCTTCCACATAAACTTTGAAATAAAACTACTATTCATACACTTTAAGTAAATATAAATAACCTAAGAGATTAATGCAAATCTATGACATTAAGCAATTCTTTTCTTATATTTATTAGATAATATGTCGTCTACTATGATCATTATGATAATGAGACACAGAAGTTCGTCAAATTTTAATGTGCAAACATACTTGTGTCAACGAGTGTGTTGTCTCTAGTAAATCAGCTGGTAGGATGGAGCGAAAACGCTTTGGGTACAATATATTATGTGCCTTTTAAATTCATGCGTTGGAATAAATGTTTGAAATATTTTTTAACTACATATTGTACTAGCAATGCCATGTTAATATGACACAAGTTTGAAACTAATATATAGATTAGCAAATGAACCGGAATTTGGCGTTATTTCACAGACATAGCTGTAAAATTGAACATTTCCAATGTTCTTATGGGAAGTAGTAATAGTAGTTAAAGCGGCTTATTAACGATACACACATGAAAATGTTTGAACATTCAATAAAATAAACAATCCTTTTAATCAATCTTTTAGAGAATTATGCGTTTTGAAAGTACATTTGCGATAAAACCCTGGCTATTTTTTCATATTAATCACAAAATGAAACACCAATTTTAAAATGCAGATGCCAAGTCTTCTATGATGAATTTGATGATGTTCACGCACAGATGGTCTGAAAATTTTGTTTGCACATGAGTTTTATGCATCTAGCAAATTAGGTGTTAAGATGGAACGAAAACGCTTCTGTCCAATATACTATGCTTTTTAATTCATACATTGGGAGAAATTTTTGAAATATTTGATAATTGAATATACCATAAGCATTTCCGAGATAATAAACAAAAAAATTTAAATTCAAATGTAAATTGGCAAATTAACTGGTATTCAATTTTGTATTAGGTGTTGCGCTCCCAGTAATAAATTAGTTCAATTATGACAAGAAAGATAAACCAAAGATAGCATAAGCCTAAGGTGTAATCTCGTGCACATTCGTTTCCTGCTTACAGGCAACAGGTATTCGGAATTTTTGCGGAGTGTTTTGCACAACGGAACATATCCCGCGTTCTCTTTCGAGGTAGTCAAAAACTATAATCAGCTTAATTGGTTGTTGCGTTTCTGAATAACAAATGGAATTTTCAAATTGTTAAGCATTTTATAATAAAAAAATGCTTTTATTCGTTCTCTCAGATAAATATGAACTGTTAAAATGTTGTTGCGATATAACATTGAATAAAACATATATTTATACATCAATTAGATAACAAAAGGCGGAATTTTTTCTAAACCGGTTTATTTTACATAAAATGATATACATTAGTAGCATTCGATTAACGTTCATTAGTTAAATCAACAAGTTTATATTCGAATAGATTAGCTTAAAAAAGCTTTGATGGAAAATTGTAACGTTTCTTGATTAATATCCTTTTTGTAACTATATTTATCATATCGTAATTAATTTTTGACGAAGTAGTTATATTTCGACAGATAATTTGTGTCACTTGGAGGTCTCATATCATTTCAATATTTTTCCTCGTTTTTAAAATAATTTCCATTAGGAACATATTATTGTCATTTTTTAGTCCAAAGTTTGACTTACGTAGCTATTAAGGTCGAATTTGACTAGGAACAAATTATCTCCCTGTGACACCCTTTTGTTTTTATAGTAGACTTTTAGATATTTTTTTAAATAAATATAATAAATGGGCACAAAATTTATGTAGCTAATAGACTTCAATATGTTGTAACTCATTATTGTAGCAGGTTTACATGGTTGTTTGTAAACATTTAGATCTTTATTGACAAACATATATGAGCAGTTAATTTTAAACTTATTTCAAACTTTAAGACAGCGAAAAATTGTGCTCCTATTCAATTACATCTCTGCTGTAGTTGCGAAAGTTATTCAAAAGACAATAATATGTGAAATTCAATATTAAATTACAATCGGTCTTAAAATATAATTTTTAATTGTAAAAATGTATAGAAATTTGCCATTATTGACACAAATTAGTGAGAGTTAACTGCAGAAACGTCATTTTTACTCGTCTTTCGATTTGAAGACAACACTGAGTATAGTCAGAAGAAATATTAGGTGGATTACGTGTATATATTTTATTTTATATTAGTGTCATCATTAATTATTCTAATTTAGTCAGAATCAAACAATGAGCAACATATGTATATTTTTGGAAGTTGAATTGAAACATTTAGGCTATTAATATTTTTTTGTGAACGAAATTAAAATTCATTAATCTTTTACAAGCCAACTCAAATATGAATTTTTAATTCAGCTTCACTTTTCCTACTATAAAAATGAATAAAATAATAAATATAGACATTTTTGATGTGTGTTTCCTTTTAGTAAATAAATAGCTATTTGTGATCTAAAATAAATACTGCCTTTTTGCATGAATTGTATGGTCTTGATTTGTTCAAGTTACTGCCAGTTTATTCAATTTACTGATTGACGAATAATTGGTTCAATATCGCATAATAGTGTGTCATCAATAGATAGGCGATTTGTCAATTTAAACAATCCATGATTGCACGAACGTTAGTAACATTTCTTTACATCATGTTTGTGAACTAGATATAAACACCAATGGCCTTTGATCTTGCCAGAATCACAATATAGAAAGTCTATGTGACTGACGATAGCTTAACTACATTGTACGTCTGGCTAAATATAATAAGAGTGGTGTTTATACGAGGCTTGTAAACATGTTTTTATGAAAGGTAAATTGTATTTTTTTATAGACTTTCTCTTTTTCCATGAAAAATCTAGCACATAATCAAATAAAATTTATCTTGATATTAAATGATTCATACTTGGATTGACACGACAGTGGTCCTGTTCAAAAGTTGCGCTCATTCAAAAGAGAAAATTTGTTTGTTTAGCATCATTGTTGCATTCTCAATTTCACAATTTATATCGAATAATTCATCCATTATAGAAATATTTTCCGAGTTTTCATATATATATATATATATATATGTATATATATATATATATATATATATATATATATATATATGTATATATTATCAAGATTTACAGTTTAAAGCTTAAATTTGAAAAATATTTATGTATAACAATATATATATATAATACTTGTGAAAGCACCACAGACTAAACCACCAATATTGCTTCGCAACATATTTCAGCTATATAGGAGAGAAAAGACGTATAACTTGAAAGACTTTCTTGAATAGGGTAAACAATTGAAAAATAAGAACGTTGCTGATATAAAAATAGCCTACTTTGCTTTGGCATCATTTCGAGTAAAAATTCTAAGAAATTCGTAAACGTGTGCGATCACGAGAGAAATTAGTAGTCAAATTTTAGTATTGACGTAAACGAAATAAAATATTCACTCTAATATGAATGTGAAATGCTCAGTGTTTCTTTAAAAGGCAATATTTTCGTCAAGCTAGTGGTGTGTCCATAAGAAGGTGCACATTGACAATTATAACTGTCATTTATTTGCACTATATAAAAATATAAGAACTGAAATAGATTATTGAGATCTCCAAGCTATGCCGATGGTATGTTCATGACCTGCTCTCCTTCCTCATTTTACATTTGGTTTTGTAAGTGTCCTGGGAAAAACGAACGACAAAGCTACCAGCAAAACATACACAAAGAAATAATATTTTAAGAACGCATTGACTTACGATTAATATGAGATAATTACGGTCATCTTGCTGGCTTCCTACACTATTAAAAGCAGATCTTGGATGATCAACCTGTCTATTAGAATGAAAAAAATTATTTCTGAATAATAAATGGCGAACAAATTCACCGAATTGAAATAAAATTACACCAGAATGGAAAATTCGATCAGTTAATTTGTGCTCAAGTGAAACCTAGGTAACATTCTCCATTTGAAAATGAATATATGATGGCTTATTGAAATTTGCTTTTTCGATCGGAACTGTCAGCAACTATCATGAAAAGGAGATAAATTTTCTAAATATAATTTCAGTCATATTTTTTGCACAGAAATTAATAAAAGAAGACACTACAGAATACATTCCTCAGTCACCTTAATTGCTCATGATTTTCATTGTGGAATGAAGCCGTTACTGCACTTGCATAGTCAGGACAAAAAATAGATGATAATTCAACATTTCCTCTGAGCTTAAAAGTAAGGGTCTGCTACCAGTTAGGATGTCGGCTATAACAGAATATGTTAATATTTTAGGACTTAAAAATGATTCAATAGATTACAAGGCAAAGTTGCAGAAACTCAGAGCAATGTATGAGGCATTTGCTGCCAAACCACAAGAGCTGGGAGTCAATATAGCGAACTTTCATTCACACTATATACAATTTTACTGGTTTAAAATTAAAAGAATCAAACATATACCAGAAATGAAAAGTCATTTATGAATTTTGTCAGAATCGGGATTAACACCAGGAAACAAAATATAATTTCATCAGTCACTGCGTAAAAAATTTGACTCCAAGCAAAATGAAACAAAGCGACAATATATACATTCAATGGGACGGTTAAACTTATACAAGCTCTTACTGGTCACATTCATCAAAACAACAGCAAAAAAGCCAGAGTATGAATAAAGAAATACACATTATAATAAAAAACAAATAATATAAGAGGAGCACGATATGTATTGGCATACGTATCGGGATCAGGTAAAAGAAATTTATTATTATTGGCGAAGTCAACTTACCAGGAGCTACTCGCAATGTATTTGTTTCATAAAACAATTTAAAGAGTGACTTTAGTAGTGATCAAGGGGGAATACAGTCATTCAAAATATGTCATTTTGAATTAGGTATTTCGTACTTAGTAGCAAATTTGTTTTAATTGGAACATAAATATATACAAAAGTCATAAAAAACGAAAGATATAATCTCATTTAACAATTCGTATCATGCTTACTGGTGACTTATTAGTAGGAGCCGTTACCTCGCCCTAATCCACTATATATATTTTCAGGAAATGTGGAGCAGGTGGGCGGTACCATCTCACATACAAATATGTATACAAGCAGCAAAGATAATACACTTTATAATATAATTTAACACCAGATCACTATATATAATACAAATACCGACCTTGTAAAGAGTACCAGCACAATGGATTTCGAGATGGGTTATATTTCATCAAAAATTAGAATTACAATTATGAACACATGTTACTCTATCAGATTCATAAACTCTGACCTTGATCGACATCTGTCATCACAATTACACAATAAATGATTACGCTGGTGGTATTAACAACTTTTTTAAATCAAATTGTATTTAATCAGTCGTCGAACAACATTGCAAAACTACTATCAGTAACACGTAATTAAGCATTTCGACCTTCCATGAACATCATTAGACTACAACGGAAAACTGACTATCCAAAACCAACCGCAACGCATATACAGGGAAAACAAAATTGGATATGCGCCTCTCACCTCTAGTAGTCTTGCATACATTGTACTTGACTTGAAATGTCGGCTACACAATTTCTATGTTGTAACTATAAAAGAAAAAAAGGATGTGATACTTGAGATACAGAATGTTCAAGACAAGTTGTAATATAACTGAAAATTGTGAATAATGCTCGAGTTCGATGGTGTGTATGATCAGTTGTCTCACACGGAACTCAATGACCCTAATTCAAATTACGGCTGCAGAAATTTCGGAAAAAGTTGATTAGCTCATTAAAGATACAACTGGTCTAGTAAACGAATTACAACTCATACATAGCCCAAAGGTTGTTTTTGCTAACAAAATGTATTTTTTGAAATCTTGCAATTAAACTTTGATTTAATATCACATGCCAGCTGATAAGGAATTACCCAAGTATAGATGATTGGTGTGACCTTTCGGAAAATAATGAAGAGAGCGAAAAACAAGCGGCTTTTCTTGAGAAAGTAATTGGCTATTAAATGTTTGAATTTAAATGAAAATTTCGTACAATGCACTGATGTGATTGCGTTGGCTTTGTGTTGCCATACATACAGATTTATATCCCTGGTTCAAATTACGACAGCGTGAATTCAGGCAACTAAGCATGAGCGCTCAATAATGGCAAAATGAACACGGTTACGAATTTCATTTAATGTTTTATCATACGTTTAATTTATATTATCAAAAAGTTGTGATAAAATATTGCTAATATAATTTAGTTCAGTATAAATTCACGAGTTGACAAGTTGCCTGCCGAACAATGGCAGATTGGAGTGACTGTTTGGAATATGATGACGTAAGCGAAAAACATTAGGCTTAATAATGATATTGGCTGATCAAAAATTATTTAATATCTACCGATATATACTCAATTATAACGAAAATTGTCTCTTTATAAAATTAAATTTGATATTCTAGGCAATGGTGTTGTGATGCACACACCATTTATAATGAAATCCGCCCATAATGGTTTAAATACATAGTAATAGCATTTAAAATTCGGTAAAAACATAAAAACACGTCATTTAACGTTAAAAGAAAAATACTTTATTTGAGTCAAATTTGTTGTTTTTACAATTGCCGTGAATAGGTTTCACTGAAATTTAATTTATTATGTTGAATACTATTATATTATGTTACTTTACAACTAATTGCTGCAGTTTTAATGAAGGTGGATAAGAATGTTCTAACCATTAATGATATATATTTATTTTTAATTATTACTATAAAACGTAACTCCATAAAGGTTCTAAACTAAGATAGAACGCATGTTAAACTTTTGATAATATTTACAAATGCACCCATTTCGTTGACAATTTACCGACATTTAAATCAATCAGAGCACATTAAATTATTACTACCCATATGATCGCAATGTTACTTTTATTAATCCTGGGTTAATGGAACTGCTAGCATGAAATCGTAGAGCAATTTAGAAATCATTCATCAAGTTAATTTATGGCTTTATATCTGTTACGCTTTTAACATATTTTGAGTGGCAGTGATATTGGATTCTCAAGAATAAAAAGATTTCAGAAAAACATCTTACCATCTTCGTTCAGAAATCACGTACTGTTTTAACTTCAAATGTATCGTAAAAATAAAAACATAATTTTTTTTAAATTTTAAAATGATATTCTGAAAGTAAATAAACGTGCCAGTGACTGTGTATTTGTAAGAAGACGTACAAATTTAGTGAGACAGATTATTCCAATATGATGAAATTTAGTTAATTTAAGATTTGACTTTCCAAACCTACTAGACTTGGAGGCCGATAAACATCTATTAAAAAGTAACAATTAATCAGATATTTAAAAATATAAACCTCGCCTTTATGCCCTTTGTTCTAAAAATGTTTCCAAGTTTATGGGCAATGTATGAAGGATACTTCGAATTCAGATATCTTAAATATTTAATTCAAAGTTATACATTGTTCTGAAGCGGTTTTACTCTACCTTTTCAACTGATTTACTTGGGACATAGAATTGTACAATATATATATATATATATATATATATATATATATATATATATATATATATATATATATATATATATATATAGTCTTAGAATAAAAAGCAGTACACCAATAAGAGGAGTAATATTCCGCCATGTTATAACAGAAAAAAACTAAAAAATACATATTTCCTCCTGATGAAAGAACAGCTCTATATAAATGCAAGTTCGTAAACATATTTTAGACAATTTCTCGATATAGCAATATTCTCTAGATAAACAAATAGTTTTTGCAAATCTACTTTTGGATTTCCATAAATAGACATTATTATTATTAATGCTATCATTTTCATTAATATTTCCAATGAGAATTTGATTGCTTCAACTAAATATAAAATAAATATTTCGTTATATATAAAATTTATTATTAAATTTTTAAAGCTCAACTAAAATCCAGTTATACTTTCACCGACGCAGTTATGTTTGCATTGATCTTTTTATGTTAATTTATAGTAACAATGATATTTAATATCTTTTTTTCCAAATTTATCGCATTAAATTTTGAGATAAAGAGAAGTTAAATATAAAACTGTCTGTTACCTCACCTGAGCTATTGGCAAAGATTGCCATGCATTGTATCTTAACCTTTAATTTACTATAATACTCGGTAAATAAGTCCTACTAGAATTATAGAAAGGTAATAATTGCTCATAAATAAAAATGCTTCAAATTTATTGTGCGTTGCATTTTTACAGCAATAAAATTTGATTAGTTATTTTTTTAAATATTGTAATTCATCAAAACGTTTATTTATTTCCACCGCATCGAAGAACTTTACTTCGAAAAAAGATTCAGTCGGCATACAGAGAATCAAAACGAGTTCTAATAGTACTTCATCAATTTCTTTCCTGTCGATTATTTTGAATTAGGAATTAAATCGCGTATTAAAAGCACAAATCTATTATAAATAAAGTATATAAAACGAAATGAAAATGGAATGTTAGCAAAAGGCATTAAAATAATAAGTATATCGAAATATTTTCTAAGGTAACATATGGCATATACTATGATAAAAGTAAAATACTGTTTATTACGGAGAACTAATATATATGCAAGTATGTATTAGGTGTTGCGAACCTAGTAGTAAATTAGTTCAGTTGTGACTAGAAGGATAAACCAAAGACAGCATGAACGGAATGTATAATCTCATGTACATTGGTTTCGATAAAACGATAGTAACAAATTGAAGCAGCATACGTTCAAAAGTCGATATGCGGATGCCCAACGTTTAAAAATTTACTCAAATATTTAAAACAGTGATTTCTCGGATGGCTTATGCCCAACTGACGTTTGTTTTTTCAACGAAACGCCTGCTAAACATAATTGTTATAGATAAGCTCACAAGAATCGAAAGGTCCAAAATTTGCTTATTTACACCAATACCATAGTTGCACGGTGCGAAATCGATTACCAAAGTAGCGGATTTAAGATCATTTTGGACCACACGCAGCTGGCTTAGGGGAAAAGGTCTAAACAACGGCTGTACGGATTCATTTCGAAATTTTCACACTCCAAATCCGACGGAATTACATGTGTTTTCATAGCAATAAATGAAAAGGAAATACGTCAAGCTGTTGTATGCAGCATCATCATTCCTCAACTTAATAAAAAAGAGATGTTCGTATAAGATTTGAATAAAAGTCGGCGAATTGTTTGTTCTTGATTTCATGTCTCAGTGTGTGCTTTTTCCGACTTCTAAACAAAATTAAGCATAAAATGTACCGCATTATACAGTGTGGCATAGTTTCTGGCGAAAATAAGTCTTTTTGTAACTTTGTTGTACATACCTACATTATTATAAATGTATTTTTTATTACGCGATGAACTTTTAAATTCAAAATCATGATGCATAAAAATGACAAAGCTAAATTTTATAAATGGCAATCGATTAACTTTAATTTCTGCTCAAAATTTTATTTATACTATAAATAAATCGAATAAGAAAATAATTTTTGACTAGACATCCATAAAATTTGATTTTCGCATATTTTCCAATGCCGTCGTGTTTTATCGTTATAAAAATAAGAAAATATTAAATAAAAAGCATTAGGATTGCTAAGCAATTGCAGTTTATTTAGAGTGAGAAATTTCCGTTCACAGGCTTCAAACATTTATAACTAATAACGATTATTCCGTCCGGAGAGAATGAGGAATCTGCCTAGAAGTTGATTGTTTTTGTATTTTTATGATTGTCACTGATTATAATAGCAATATATGTGTAGAATTTATTTCGAAACCACGCTTATGTTATTTATATTCAAAAGAAATATATAATAAATCTTGTCGTTAGATTTCTAATGTATCCGTATTAAGTTTTAAAAAATTTATATATATATATATATATATATATATATATATATATATATATATATATATATATATATTGACAGTATGAACCGCACATTTCATCCGGCAGCAAAGACATCTCAGTGAATTAACCAACTGTTCGCTTTTTTGGTTTTTACGTGTACGAATTTATTTTCCCAAATGTAGTCTTTCATTTGCCTTTTTTCATAAACTTTGTCTTCTCCTCTTGGTAACAGCGTACGTGCGAATTGCAGTGTTGAATGCTCATATTTTTTCTATATTCTGTCTCCATATGCACAGCTGTTTTTTCCCTTTCAGTATGTTGCCAATCCAATCGAATATATATATATATATATATATATATATATATATATATATATATATATATAGAATCATTATAAACTAAAGGTTGCAGAAGATACCAATTACATTATATCCAGTAAACGGTTGTTTTCTTTATTGGGGTCTTATTAATTACTTCCGATTATTGCTGCAGCCGAGGCTCGAACCACGGAAATGTTTAATCCACTTTGCTACCAAAGCCACACAATACATAAAATTATTTTTAATGCTGTTCCAACCAGATTTACCCGACATGTAATTAGAGCTAGAACGCTATGAATCTTTAATTATATCTTTAAGTGCCTATAATATAAAATAATATTAGCTTTTTTGAGCAATAATTTTATTTAGATTGATTGTAGATGTTGTATTCAAATTAAAATAAAATGGTCTGCGCCCGTTTATAGTAAAAGTTTGCTAGTTAGAAATTTACACGTTTATATTCCGAAGGTAGTAGTGATATTGCAGACTTTTCACAATTCTACCTCTAAGCGAATGATTCGTGTTAACATTTTATTGAAAATTTATAACATAAAAGTTATATAGCTTCAATATATGGATGAATATAAGTGTATACACGCATATATGCGTGCAGACGCTTATTTTGTATTGGACTTGCGTGAATTTAATTTTCTGCACAGGGTTATTATTGTCACAAAAATCTACGCAAATAACAAACACATAATAAGATAAGATCTATCTCCAATTTAAACGTAGATATTTTCACTACCTACGATTATATTTAATTATAATTCAGTTTAGCACAAAATTTTGAATCGAAATGTTGAAAAATATTGACGCACTTATTGTTGGAATACAATTAATACATATATGTATACCTGCGACAAAACTATGATTTTTATCTTTTCGTTATATATTTCATCAAGGAGAGTTAAAATATTTGCGTGCCCAATACTCCAATATTTACTGAGTGAAGGCTTAACAAGTTATTGGTGAGGTGGTATAATAAAACAAATAGAAATAACTCTTTAAATCAAGTTTGCGAGCTTGAAGTAAAAACCAATCCCATTGTATTTAACCAGTCGTCAAACAATATAACAAACTACCGCCAGCCGCAACGCACTGTATTGCCTATTTATGTATATGTGGCGAAAGCTACAAACAGTTAATGTTCGTGACTGCATAGAAATTGTGCAGCCGACATTTCCAGTCAGGTTCAATGTATGCGAGACTGCTAGAGGTGAGTGCCGCATATCTAAATTTGATTTCATATATACTAAATGCGGTTTGATCCTCGATAGTCAGTTTGCCGTCGTACTCTGATGATGATCATGGAAGGTCGAAACGCGTCAGTGCGTTGCGACTGGCGGTAGTTTTGCTATGTTGTTCTACGACTAGTTAAATAAAATGGCGATTGGTGTTTACTTCAAGATCGTAAACTTGATTTGCGAATTGTTACCACCACTCGCGCAATCAATTATTGTTAAATTGTATTGCCTAAATATGTATTTGTGGTGAAAGCTGCAAACAGTTAATGGTAGTGACTGCATTGAAATTGGGCAGCCGACATTTTCCTGTCAAGTTCAATGTATGCGAGACTGCTAGAGGTGAGAGGCGCATATCTAAATTTGATTTCCATATATATTCAATGCTGTTTGATCCTCGATAGTCAGTTTGCCGTCGTATTCTGATGATGATCATGGAATGTCAAAACGCGTCAGTGCGTTGTGGCTGGAGGTAGTTTTGTTATGTTTTTCGACGACTTTTTAAATACAATGTGATTGGTGTTTACTTCAAGCTCGTAAACTTGATTTAAAGAATTGTTACCACCACCCGCGCAATCAATTATTGTTAAATAGAAATAAATACGTAAATAAATTATTAATGTATCATGTAAAACTGAAATTTATACATCGCATGCGTAATTCCATTTTTACAGTGTTGGTTATCATTTGTGTGGTCCTCAAAACTAGTTGGCCAAGGATGAAATTGTTAGAGATTTGCCTCGCAGAGGCGCAAAGCATAAGAAGGTGAAATATCAACAGAATGCTAGAAACAGTACAGAGCCTCATGCATGGGCAATAAATATTTAGCTATCATCTAAATTCAATTTAATAACGAAAAGCTCTTTCTACGAACAAACTACTATATATATTAATAATTAATAAAGAAAATGTGTCAATTAAAATTATGGCTTCACCATCTTCTTTAAAAAATCTGTTTCGTGTGTCCGCTGGACGAATGAAAACTTTAACTCCAGAGTTGGTAAATATGAAGTCTCGTCTAGATAAAACGATTATTGTTAACTTTGGGAGAATTCGCATAAGAGACGCAAATCACATGAGCATAAATAAAAATGACTGCCATGCTTAGGAAGTAAATACGGGAAGGCTATGCCAACTGTAAGGATTTCCGTTAAAGTTTAATTTTTAAAACTGCTACTGGATACTGAAGTCGAATCCGGAAATAACCGTCAGTTACACGTACTGACACGATTCCATGATCATCAGCAGAGAGGGACGGCAATCTGGCTAGCGAGGATCAAACTGAAATACATAAATATGGAAATCAAAATTGAATATGCGTCTCTCATCTTAGGTAATCTCGATGGTCGCATACAGTCGGACACCAGTGTTGGTCTTGGACTTTATTTTTGAATTTTTAAGAAAAATCGATTGTAAGAGTAAAACTAGGACGACAGCCCGAGTCCAAGACGCTTTATACGCAGCAATCTAGCGCAACGTGGTTCAAGTTTGCTGCTAGAGTTAAATAAATATTTTGAAATCCAATACGACACTATATTCCGATATCCCAACTGCACTTAAGGATACGAGTCGGCGATCGAGCGCTCTAAACTGCAGAATGGGTTAAACGACGGTTCGAAACACCACGAGTATATAGCTTCCCTAAAAATAGAATCGCATGAGCTAATAAAGAAACGTAAGAGTTTATATATCTTGGCGTAATCTTTATCTGTGTTTTAAGCTGCTATGGGTAATTAGAAGAAAAAAGAATGTTCACTTTGACCTGTAGAAGATTTTCGCATTTAAACGTTGCCACTATACCTGACTCGTTGCCAAATCCTGCCTTTGCGCGATCTGTTTCTGCAGCAAACGGGTGGCAATTGGTTTTCCCCTGCCTAATCTTTTGATGACGACCCCTGAAAAACATCGGTGCACGTAAGCCAAGACCGTTTCCACTCCACCAAGGTATACGTTGATGTAAGTAACGCACCTAATGCCAACCAACAAGCAACAATTTCCTGGTAGGACGCTTGTCAATTTTAGCAAACACCTCAGACTTAGGCATAGGAGCAGTACTAAAAAACGACGCACTCCCGAAACAAAATTAAGCCACCACCGGAAATGCGATTCTAGCAGTACAGGGGACTCCACGAAGGTTTAGACATATTGTCATTGGTAGGCAAAAAACCACTATTGCAATGGCGATCACTATGAATATCGGACTATTGGGAGCTCAACGTGTACAAGGTAATGTTACACATTCAAGCAGACATGAAGAATGTGGCCCACGACGCGCCCAGCATAACTTAAGCTTTTCGGGTTTTGTCATTTATCAAAGTCGTCGAAGAAAAGGGCAATGAATCCACAGTCGATTGGAAAACGGAACACCGACTTCCACAGCATATAGAGCTTTGATTCTGCTAATTTGGACAATTCAAACACTATAATGGTTTTCGCAATGATTAACACGAAAAAACTGATATTTCCTTTGCAGAAAATCTTGGTTTATTTCGGGGCTCAGCGCCTCGTCGACATATGACATTTACTGTCATTTTGGCCAGGCAGAAACGAAGATGTTTCTTGCTCCATTCAACATTTTACTCAGTACTATCGTTGTAAACCAAAGAAAAGAGGAATAGTTGTGGCTATTGTTTTAACGTCACTGCACAAACTAAATTTTTTCATATCGATGTTGTGGTTCGTACAGGGTTGAATTTTGGTTCACCAAGGTGGACAAATCTATCCGATTTATCGGTTGTGTACCGTTTGGGCTATCCACACCAGAGAATGTGGCAAAGTGCTTGTAGGAGCACCGACTCTGGCGATTTGGAGCATCAAATGTCATTGTTATCCACCAAGTCGTATATTTTGATTCCAATTATTTGCATCAGTAGAGCATGCATCTTGAAGAAAAGCACTTTCGCGCTGGGATTTTCACCCTCAATATTATTATTATTAAATATTAACAACATCAAAATTAATATTTTAATAAAATTAACATATATGAAGATTTCCAACAAATTGTGTTAGCAGAAACTTAATAATTTGTAGAAGACGTGAGTCTGATGTATTTGCTGATTTATAATACACATCTAAAACATTGCTAACGAGTCAATTAAAGAGAATATCAATCAAGAGCCACAATTCTTTAATGTCCGTGCAGGCGATATTTACATTCAAGCAAATTCTTTAGGGGACTATTCAATGTTTCAGCCACATAACTTTTTCGCTTTTCTTATATATGCATTGCAGTTTATTTCACAGGTTAAAAAAGTATCAACGGAAGAGTTTGTTGGAAGTAAGATAGCTAAAAATATTATTTAAATATAAGAAAAGCATATTTATTAAAACATACATAGAACCAAATGAAAAAACATTGTCCTGTGGTCGCAGCTTAGTGTGGTATATCAGGTAAATCTTAGAAAACTCGAAAACATGAATAGCATATTAGTGCAAGGATCAAACATTTTTTTAAATTAATGCAAGGAATATTCATAAATTACCCTTTTTTCTGTCACATGTTTCGCTATATGGAACACGCAATTCAGCTGAACAAGCCCACATTTAATTAAACATTTCGAAAAAATTATAAATTATTCTCAAAAATAACTCCTCAGTTTCAAAACTAATATATTACAAAACAAAAGACTCACTTTGCTATCCGAATAAATATTAGTTTTATAATTCACATCAAATTGATTATTCGACATGCCATATAAGACTTGTTTGTTAAGAAATCTTTTTCGGAACATAACGTAAATACTCATTGAAAGAAGTAACATTTTTGCGTTTGCCATCCTTTTTCACTTTGTCCTTCAAACTTGGAACCAATTTAGGAATTAAAACCTAAAATGACAAATTGCACATTTATTTCACTAGGAACGCTATATTTTGGTTGTTTTAATGAAACCAAGATGGAAACGTGTGTGCGATCTCATTCTGTGGCATCTTGCGTTGCAAAACAATCACCGACATAGTAAAATATTTCTTTAAACCAAGTTTGGAAGCTAAAGGTAAACTCAAATCCAACTGTATGTACTCAGTTGCCGAAACTTCTACATGTAATAAAGTGTTACGAGCATCCATGATCATCATGACAGTCAAATGGCAAACTAATTAACAACCATTCAATCGCAAAGGAAATATAGATTATTGAAAAATTTATATGCAATTTTCACCTCAAGAAGTTATTGAGCAGCCGAAATTTTCATGTGAGAATAATAGAGCTGAAAGATAAAATTCTGATTTCTCTAGATAATCAATATATGCACCTAGGTTACACCCCCGTTAGTTATTTTGTCGGCATGCTTCGATTGAGAGCATGGAATGTAAACACGCAACAGTATGTGGGACTAGATGTGGTTTTGCAAAGTTTTACCACTGGTCAGATATATTGAGACTGGTGATTATCCCGAGTTTGCAAACTTAATTTAGATAATTGATATCACCCTCTTATCAATCCATCATTGTATAATTGAGTAAGAAATTTGTTCCGATATCATCAAGAGTTTTAAAGTCAAACATCGGCTTGATTGGGAATTTAATACTTTTACGAGTATTTAACAGAAAAATTCAATATTAAAAAGGATTACCTCTCATAATAGAAAAAGTGAACCAAACTAGTATGATGGAACAACTGCATTATAAATAAAATGAAATAATAAAGTACGATACAATATGCTTATTCATTAAACTCAATGGTTGGGAAATTTACTGCCAATCAACTTTAAGCCATAATACAGTTACGAACCAACCTTACCAAATTAATTAATAAATAAGATTGCGTAATTTGCATTGAAATAATTTGTGTCGGAGTGAGGAAAATAATCGTTAATTTATTTTGCGCACAGTAATACATAATAAACGCTTTTGTGAAAAATGCTTTCATCTCGTTTGCACGTGTACGATTCAACTAAATAATAGTTTAAACTTATACAAGTTTGCGATCTTGACATAAATACCCGACACATTATGTGCATGCATTTGCATATTTTTGAATAGGCTATTTATCCAGTAGATTGGTTTCGTCCTAATCAGGAACTCATCACGTATTGTCCAGAGGTTTCCGCGGACAGGCCTCGAATCTGGGCACGTCTCCTTCGGAATATGGTGCTCTAACCACTGAACCACCGGGCCACACCAGACCCATTATGTGCACATATTTGTCATTATAAACCAAGTATTTTGTACCATGGTGTCTGTTCTGTAATGACAGATTTGGTATGGTTAGTTGGAACTTCAGGTGTAAAGGGGTGCCATATAGGCTTCACCTAATAAAGAGGCTAACCGAAAAATATTAGTTAGTTTACAAATGAAAATTGTGTATAGTGGTTAGAGCACCAGAGTCCAAAGCAGACGTTACCATGTTCAAGTTCTGTCCGCGGCAAATTTTGGACAGGACTTGATGAGTTACTAATAAGGAGGAAAATACTTAGATTATACTGGCAAATGTATGAACATAATGGGCCAGGTGTTTAAATTTTAAACTTATCAAGCGGTATTTGGTTATCGTACATGTTATGCATGGCCCGATCATTATTAGACTGTAACGCAATTTTGAATTTAAAAATATCTTTTCAGATTTTCGACTATTTTCGGCCAGTTAATGGATGTTATTCAGGTTAAGGTAAAATAGAATTAATATGGAGGCATTTTAACATCGCGTTCTTCTGTATGCTTTTTTGTTTATAATTGCATTTCTTTTAACCTTAGTTCTAGTTTAAGCATTTCTCAGCAATAAGTCAGCAACGCCTTAGGCTTTACTATCTTATTGCGAAATTTTAGTGCAAAGTAATAGCTGTTTCCTAATGCGTAAACTGTGTTTAAAGTGATTTTTATCTTTACAAATGGCAGTCATAGCAATACACATTAAAGAACTCTCTAACATTAGCTGTGCTACGCTGTTCAATTATTCTTGTCAATTACAGTCAGAGCATAAATTAAGAATAAAAGCAAAGAAAAGTAATTCTATTTAAAATGAAACAATATTTCTTTTTTATTTGACATTTTGTCAAAACTAAGTCTGATATAATTTTTCACGTCCATTTTATCGCTATCTATACTGAATTAATTTAAAATACATAGCAACTTTACGAAAAAAGCTTACAAAATTAATCACGCTTTGGATGCAATAAAATTCTGGACTGTACCTGAAGATTTCCCAATCACTATGAAAACGATCTACTAGATGAAATTACCTTTACTACATTATATAACACATAGTTTATACTGACAAATATATATATATATATATATATATATATATATATTGTTTCAACAAACAATTTTTCGTTTGCCCCTCGAGTGAATTAAATAAACGTGCAAGAGCCATTTAATTAATTCTGGTTTTGAGCGTTCATGTTTTCAGTTGCGAAATAAATTGCTTTTATTTGACTGTCGGGATAATTTATTAATTAAGCGGTGTAGTTCAATCCTATCCCTAGCCAATGCTTGACATCTACAATATCGTTCTGTGTCTAGCGATCAGTAATTGGCTTGCCATGCAAAATAAGTGCAAAGATTTTTGCAAACTGACGTTCTAATAAATGACAATTAAGTTGTGGCACTGAGTGTATCCGAAGACTATCACAATTGTACTTTGCTATAAAGATTTTCCATCTACGCAAGCCTACTTCGACGAAACAATTATATCAGCCACTACGGAACCAAATATGCTGGCCTGGGATATAAGTACGGTGTCCAAAGTCATAGATTGATGATAAAATTTTAACGTCGCAGCGATGTAGAAACGCTTAAATGTAAGGTTTCTTGGTCATAGGATTTTCGCTAATGATTGTTTGCCAACAGGTTTAAACGCCAAATCCATACAGGTTAATTCGATGCCCACAGCTGAAATGAAAACCAATTGCGCAGAAATAATGTCTTTCTATATACTATACCTCGCGGGAAAGGTAGTCAATCACCAGTCACTGCCTGAGCTAAAAAGGTATAAAATAAAGTTTCGGCAAAAAGCGTGAAACAACAACGTAAGCGATTTTTTTCGTAAATGCAATCTGAAAAGCCCCCATATCTTCTACTTTCTACAAAAGAATGAATGTAAATTTTTGCATACGCCTTGGATGAATCTAAAGAGCAGAATCACAAGTCAACGGACCCCAGCCCGATGTAAAAGTCGTACGCCGACGAAATGAATGCAATCCGATGCCGCAACACAAAGAAGCTGCGAGCAATAAAATGGGATAAATGCACGTTTAAATTTCACCATCGATTATTAGGTGGACGATTTTATCGATCCAAAGCCTATAGTCCATTGGCGTTTTCGTTATACTAAAAAGACCTGAGTACACTGGGCCATAAATGTGATTTAGAAATAAGAATTAACTATCCATAATTCCAATTATGTTTAGATTGCTGCAGACGAGGCTGTCAGTAAAAATCGTGCTGTTTGGGTATCGCCACGAGTATTAAATACCAGAGTGCAAGGCATCAACATCACATGCCAAGAAACAAGGAGACAGCTGCAAAACGGGAAATCGTTCCCTGTACTAGTCAGAACTTAGGCTTTTTAAAATTAGAGCTACAGTTGCGAAATAAATAAAAAGTGGCAGAATGCTTTGCTCCAGGGTCCATGCAAATAAAATTGATCATGCATCGGCTTTAAAATCTTGGCTATTTAGACAGCAAGCTCTGCACTAAAGTATTGAAAACGCGTCTGTGTTAGCCAAAAATGTCAGAAAATATTAACAGTTACTACCAAAATTGCACAATATTACATTGTTTCGACCGCAGAAAATATAAAAGTCAACATATTTCATTCACAACATGAAGTCAGTTATTGCTTATTGACCTGAAAATTATGCTAATTGTAGCCTGTGGTACGTTCCCTGCACTGTCGACTAAATTAATAGATAGGTCGAATTCGCATTTTTAAAGTAAGCCACAACGGAAAAATTATGAAGATCTTAAATGCACACTGGCTTACTCGATCTGATTGTCCACACTATATAGATACCGACGAAAGCACTCAGATTAAATAAAAAGAATTAAATCAACGATGTAAGATTTCCAGCCTTACTCATTTCCGAATAGCCATAAAATGCCATCAGAATAAGACTACTGCTGAATGAGTAAACCGAGGTATGACGAGTCCTTTAGTTCCTGGTTGCAATATCTATATTTAGTCTTTCGAGCCATTGGGTTAAAATAGTCGAACACTGCATGCTTTGAGACGCCAAACATGGCTTACGTAGTGCAAGTATGTCAGCCTAGTCAAAAATTAACTCCAGCGTCACCAAGTTACTGTGCAATAACATACAAGAGTGCCAAAAATACTAATTTAAACCATGGGTCCGACAGCAAATTGGCACTCACCTACGCACCAATCAAGAATAAACTCACGGGAAAACGAATTGTGGAGAATGTGTAAACTGGTAGCGACACTGTTTTCGAGAACGAGCACATAGAGCTCCGACCTGTAGCACATAATCAATTAAGCGAGGTTACATGTAATTTTCTGAGAAGAGAAAGATGTCGCTGTGGCTAACTTTGAGGCGAATAATGCCAAAATGCCTCTTTTACTATACTGTGTGAGTTTCATGGTCTGTAGCTAATGAAGAAGCTAGAAACTGAAAACGAAACCCTGTTGACAACGAGTTCATAGGGCTCTGAGCAGCGACACGTGATCAATTAAACAAGGTAATAAGTCAATTGCTTAGGATAGAAAGATGCTTCGGTGGTTGACTTGGTGGAAAGTAATGCTAAGACGCCTTAATTGCTGTTGCGCGAGCTGTTAGAATCATTTAGATTAGTGCTTACATGAAGGAGTATCGGATTTTCACTGATTTACTACTGTGGGCAAATACCTTTATGTAGTGGACTGTATTTGCCACAGAATTCAATGTGTAATTTCTAAAAATGATTTAGGCGTATTTGAGTTTATATATATATAGATAAAGCTATTTAGGTGTTGGAAACTTTTATTGCATACAAAATAATGTTTCATGCACCCAAAATACAAAAAAAATCGACGTGTTCTAGAGTACTGGTGTCGTATCGCCAAGAGTGTGATATGCTGCTCGACAATAAATAAACACATTGATAATGTCGCCTTAAGACAAAATCAGCTAAACATATTTGCAACCATACACAAAGATCGATATTCGAAATAGATAGCTGATTAAGTCTAAAAGAATTTCCTATTAACTCTCTATCGAACTCTGTCACTCACTCAATTAAAATCGCCAATCTGCGCGTGTTTCAAACAATTTTAATCGAAAAGTTGGTAATACTTACTTTGCCAGTCTACATTGACGCAAATTAAATTTAAACTCTAAAAACCATGTACTGGCAATAGCTGAAGTGTTTTGAATTTCTTACAAACTGAATGATGTAGAAAAATGTGAAACAGTTAATCAATCAAGTTTGCGATCTGGATATGAAACCATTCACACCATATACATACTTTTGTCAGTATAAACTAAGCATTGTTCAATGTAGAAAAGGCAAATAATTCAGTAGCCCGGTTTCGTCCTTATTGGAAACTCTTGACTTACTGTAAAGTTTAGTTCTCAATAAGGATGAAATAGATCCCTTGGATGAATTGCCTTTTCTACATTGGTTTGGCATTAAAATTTTAATTTTATAATTGGTATGTTATTTATATCAAATCGCAAACTTCATTTGAATATTTTTAACGCTGTATAATTTTATAAATTTCATAGTGTTAAAATGGAAATAAAGTTTTATATTTATTTTATTGGTTTTTGATATCAAAAGTTACTTACTCAATAAAGCGGACACGAAATATTAGAATCTAATGTTTTTTAAATCATGCAGAATACATATTAGTAAACATTTACAACTAACTCAAATATATTGTTATTTGAGATAAAACTAATAAACAAGCAAAAGTTAGTAAATGCACATTTTGTTTAACAGAGTAATCCACTAGGCGTTTAACAACATGTTTCTAAGACAAAAAGGACACATCCGGTTTTAAGAACATTGTCGAATTATTTAAGTACCATTATAATTTGCCCATTTAAAACCTCTTTTTACCTTTTTACACAATCTATTCTCATTGATTTCGATGCATCAGTTGATATGGCAAAAAGAATTGTCCTTTTTATGTTTTGTTGATGACAAAATATTGAATCTTCTATGAGACAAAATGGAAACTTATTAATTTGTAAATTTTTTTAAACTATTCAATAAACTCAATGGCAGGAAACCATTTCTTGGAGTAACATTTTCGTTTTATTCACTGATATTTTTTTTATTTGTTACTACGTAGTGCGCAATCAAATGGTAATGCTTCCATTGATTTTTATTCAAATCAAATTTGCAAGTTAGAGATAAACACCAATCAAAGAAACTAAGCGCTGTATAAGGTAGCACGAGTAATTCGTTCAGTAGACTCGCCAAGTACTCCCCGGAATTTTGCCGCGGATAAGGCTGAGTCCGTGGATAGAGTCATGGACTTCGAATAAATTAAACAAGGGTTTCAGCCCTGACCGGTATAAAATAACTTAATTGCATTTGACATATTTCCAATAAGGGCTCAAGCTCATCCTTGATACAAATACCTGTTGTAGCCGCCTGTGCAATTTTTCTCACGCACTCTCGCTCTCACTGCCTCTCTGTTTTTCTCCCTGTTTCTCTCTCTCTCTCGCTCTCTATTCTTTCTGTATCTGTCTCTCACTCATATATCTCCCCATTTCTTCTCTATTCCTGTCACTTTTTCTCTTTCTTTCCTTGTATACGTCTCCTTCTGTCTCCGTCTGTCCCTCTAACTCCGTTTTTATGTATATGTACATTAGTCTATCTATCTATCTATACATATACACATATCCATCTGTATATCTATCTGCCTGTGCCTCTTTCTACTTATCTATATCTAACCGTATCTCGTTTATCTCTTTCTATCTTTCTCTTTGCCTTGCTCTATATATTTTTTTATCTCTTATTGTCAGACTCAATGTTTCAATCAATCTTTTACCCCATTTTCCCTCATTTTCCAACTCTCTTTCTGATTGCCTCTCTGCGTCTCTCGACCTCTTCATAAATATCTCTGTCTCTCTATATGTCACACTATCTCTCTTATTATATATTTATCTCTTTATTCCTGACTCACTTCCTCTCACTTAGTTTCTTTGACTCGCAAACTCTCTCTCTCTTTATTGTTCTATTTACTCTCTTTCTTCATATCAATTTACCTCTACCTATGGATATAATTCTCTTTCGCTGTATCTATCCTCCTCTTTCCCACCAACCCTCTCTTTCTCTTATCTCGATATATCTATCTCTCCATCTATCGTCCTTCTCTCTTTTTCTCTTGTTCTCTGTATATATATATATATATATATATATATATATATATATATATATATATATATTTTAAAATTTGTTTCTCCGTATGTGACTCCCAGTCTGCCTCTGACCTTCAGCCTCTTTCTATCATTATATGTATATATATATATATATATATATGTTTATTTTGTTATTTATTTATTCATTTATATCCTATTTCTATATATAATCGTAATATTTCTATCTTTTTTGATTGCCAGAAACGTTTCTAAATGCCTTACAATGCTAGTGCGAACTAAGACAGATTTAGCAAAATAATTTTTCAGACGCCTCCTTGATCAATTTTAAAACGATTTTTATTGGCATTTATTTTAATGATTGCCTTGCATATCAGTTTAACCGAGAAATGAAACTAGTCACATTTATTTTTCCACGAGAAAATGTAGGCAACTAGGAATTTCACTGCCTAATTAGTGCACGCAATGGCGGTTCTAAATGTTTTCTTTCGCATGGCACGTAACCCTATAGTGACTTCAATGGGAGTAAGCACGACTTATACAATATCTTTAAACTTTCCACGCGTCGGAAGTATTATAAATTCTTTTTGTTTGAAATAATTTCACATTCACAAGGGCAATCGCATATTTCAGGTAGGCACAATTCCATTTCACTTATTGGGACTATGCCAGTCAAGTGAAGATAAATAAGACGAAATTTTGACTTCCAAAAATACTAATTAATATCATTTCTTGCGTATTTAATCCGAACATCATTAACAACACAACACAGGTATTTGGCACATTTCACATTGCCAGATCATGTCCTAATTGCAATATCTGATATTTTGCATAAAGTTAAAAAGCTGGCTTCAAAATGCATGCGTTATTGATTTACATATTTCCGGTGTTACACTGGTAGGCAATGTTGAACTATTTCGACTACTCTGGATGGTACCATCTTGCTTTGGCAAAAGTTAATGCATGCAGCCGCAATTGATAGAATAAAGAAGGTACCAAATTATTTTAATGGCCCCATATACGATTAAAATTAGCTAATTTTTATAAAGGGTTTAATTCTACATAAAGACACATTAAACTGTGTTTACCTTTTCATTATTTAACTTGATATGACGTTGCTCTACTGGAGAAATCTGGTATTATTCGGTCATATTTGATGACTAACCCATGCATACTGTGATAGCCGCACCTTTCGGTCTAGCAAATTGCGCTCAGACTCACGCGAAAATTTTCAAAAAAAATATTAGAAAATAACATAAATGACGACCTGTCAACAATCGTTTTTGCAACATTTACATGCTCAGTATACATTAAATATAGCAAGTTGGCCGTATAATTTTCATTTTCGAAGAATTTACATGAAATTAGGTCCACTATCGCTGATATATATATATATATATATATATATATATATATATATATAATATTCGTATAGAAGATTTTAGCGTTGCATTATCCAACATTCCTTGACCAAATATATAGTGAGTATAGGGCGTAATACCATATTTCTGACTTATTTGATTTAAACTGTAAATAGGTGCGCGACACTTATTACACAACTACTTGTTAGTTTTTTTACGATAACTGAGAGCTATTAAGCGCGGCTTATCATTCGAATATTTGACTTTATTATGAGCATCAGACGAATTAACGGCATTTACTCATTAGTCGTCAGTAAGCACGAAACGCATCTTCTTAAAGCTTTAGGAATGTGGTTATAAAGAATTGTTATACCCTACTGGTCTTATATAGACTAGCATTACCATTAACATTAGCAACAATGAAATAGTCCTAAAGAATTAATGCCTCACCGACGCATAAATGTTAAACATACTAGATTCTATGTGTGTGCTGGGAAATAAACCTACTGAGTAATTGTATATGTATATATATATATATATATATATATATATATATATATATATATTCTAACGCGTTAATATAATAGTTTTGCGTCGACAAACAGTTTAAACGACATAATAATTAAAATGTTCATGTCGTAAAGGAGGGCCAATTGACGTTGGTTACACGAAACGCCTTCACTTCTCCTCTTCTTCTCGTAGGCATAGCACAGTTGGAACGTGAAACATATTATTGAGAGGATTTTATTTTAACACCGCCTTTCTAACAGAACTGCTTTCTTTAACATATTAACTACAATTTGAATGTATAGATTTGCTGGAGTAATAGGTGTTCATAAATAGTTTTAATTCTCAATTTTCTTGAAACTTAGCAGACACTGATATCCATTGTTTTGGTACCATGTACCGACTCGGCAAACATAGTGTTGGAACCATATACATTTTCGCCAACCATAGTGTTCGTATCATGTGTTGAAACAATAATTGTTAGTACTCTTTACAGGCTTTGTATATATATATATATATATATATATATATATATATATATATATATATATATATATATGTATATAGTGGGTTGGCTTTGAAGTCGCATTGTCGTAGACTTTGTATGAATTTAGCTTCACTACTTCATATTTACACATTGTATAGGAGACTGTATAGTCCGATTTTCCCGTATTCTTCACCCAAATATATAGTGGGTAAATGCGTAATACCGACTCCTGTTGATAAGTCGCCAGTAAAAAAGTAACCAATGTGAACATTCATACTGTCTTTGGTTTATCCTCCTAATCCTATTTGAACTAATTTGCTATTAGGTGCGCAACATCTAATACACAATTGGCATCACTTGTCTGCCTATAATTGCTTTACTACTTCATGCTTATTGCGCTAGTTAATAGCCTTAATTTGTTAGGCAATGTGCCTAGTAAAAATCGATACAAATAGGAACATAGTGATATGAGGAAGTTGAGAGGACTACACGTTGTATGCCATGCCTATATGCGTATTCGACTTGCAGGAAAATCATCATGGCTACGTCGCAAGCCTACTATATGTTTGACGAAGAAATGTGCGACTGTTGTACGATGAAATCTGTAATTCGTTTTGTACTGAAGCAATGACAGAGTCAGCTACACACAAAGTCTTCAGCAATGCAACTCTAAAGCCAATTCACTTTATATAATATATATCGAGTCTAAAAAATGATACTTACTACATGATTTATGGATAAGCTAATCCCCATTTAAATTGAGAACAGCAATCCTTATGGACACCTGTTTTTTTAATATTGCCCACTGTGCTGTACTCAGTCGACATCAGTCATCACATTTCTGTGTTAATCCTGACATAATTCATTAACAGAACCCGTATCTACATATTTTACTTGACTGAAATATAATTGTACTCTAGTTCTTTAATTCAAGTTTGCGGGCTTGAAGTAAACACCAATCCCATTACATTTAACCAGACTGGTTAAATACAATTGGATTGGTGTTTATCTCAAGCTCGCAAACTTGATTTAATGAATTGTTACCACTACCCGTACAATCAAATAATGTTTAATTGCACTGTAGCTGTTTGTGAGTGTTTGCGAATTTAGTTACAAATTAGTACATATAGGCCATAAGGATATGTCAAAATCAGAAGGAAAATTAAGACATAATCTTATACACAATGGTGTTTCTTACCTACTTGTAAAGCAATCATTTGTCAATCATTCTTCAATCGTTTGCCCACTTGAAGAGACAAGCGTTTCGAACATGCCTGTCTCCTTACTGAATTCAGGAAAATATCAGTTGCAGTCATCCGTTGCATTATGTTTTGTTGACAGTATGCTGTCCTTAGTCCCATTATTTATATTTGTTTATGAGCATTGAGACGAGGCTTTTATTTTCATCACTTAGTGCTAATAGATAATGGGCACAAAATTTGATAATGCCTTATTTTCCTAATGGCTTACTAAACTATTAATTAACATTCGAATGCTGTCTATTTGCAATTCACTTAGTTCTGGTAAAACTGCTGAGTTTAACGATTTAAAAAGTAGAATGAGCATAGTAGAAGGAAGAACTCCCTTGCCGGTCACACCGAAATGTGTAATGTTATACGCTGTTTTTAGTGTTCGTGTTTGCATAGAAGTTTTGCAGCCGACTTTTCCAGTCAAGAAAAATGTATGCGAGACTTCTGGAGGTGAGAACCGCATATCTAATTGAATACATGTGGTGAACTCTGCAGAAAGTTAATTTTCGTAACTGCATAGAAATTGTACAACAAACATTTCTGGTCAGATCTATTTCCTGCAATACTACAAGAGGTTAGAGCCGCATACCTAATTTTGTTTTCCATATATATATGCATTGCGGTTTCATCTTCGTTAGACAGTTTGCCGTCATACCCTGATGAGGATCATGGAAGTTCGAAACGCGTCATTACGAGTTACTGAAGGATGTTTTACTATATTGTTGAACGGCTGGTTTATTTCATGCTCGCAAACATGATTTAAATATTTTTTACCACCACCCGCGCAATAATTGAAATGTTAATTGAATTATATATATATATATATATATATATATATATATATATATATATATATATGTGTGTGTGTGTGTGTGTGTGTGTGTGTGTTCGTGAGTGGCGAAAGCTGGAGTTTTTCTTCGTGACGTAATAGAAATTTTGCTGCCGATATTTCCAGTCAAGTAAAATGTATGCGAGACTGCTAAAGGTGAGAGCCACATATCTAATTTTGCTTTCAATATATATTAATTGCTGTATGATCCTCGCAAGTTAGTTTGCCAACGTGCTCTGATGATGAACATAGAAGTTCGAAACGCGTCATTACATGTAACTTAGGGTAGTTTTGCTATGTTGTTCGACTACTGGTTAAATACAATGTGATTGGAGTTTTTATCAAACTCTCAAACATGATTTAAGGTATCTGATAAGTAATGCCCAATGATAAGTGGCACTGTTTTCAATATTGATTTTTGGTAAATTGAATATCCTTTTCTGAGTTAACAAAACACCTGTTGGATATCTAACGCATTTAAAAATAGTTTATTTAACGCATATATTCCCGACTTATAATATTTGTTTGATTTTGGGAGTAGTAGTAGGCTTAGTGTAGCTTAGAAATGGTGTAATCTGGCTGACGTCTTAATAGTGTTCTTGCCGGATATTCGCCGACACAGAACATCAACGTCCTCAACAGTTACAAAGTACATAGTAAACTAAAGTTAGACTGCTTATTAGATTTCATCACTTGGAAAGTTATGATTTTACAAAAAACAAATTCAGATTTGTGAAAGGCATTGTGGTATAGGTAGCAAATTTTTCCGCATATACTTTCATTCATAAAGTATTCATCATCAATTTAATGTTTCTGTGTCCATAAAAATTTAACTGATGCGCCACTTTATTAGCAATATGTTTCAAAGGTGCACATGTATGTTTCTTTTAATCTCTCTCATTCGTAAGTTTTCAGTATGAGAACGGCATTCTGCCTGACAAAATGCACGCTAAAATTAGCCTTGCAAGAGGTTTTTGACTACATCTCATCCAGAAATAATTTCATCTTACAGATTTTCTTAAAATGTTCATCCTTTGGTCCTAGTAAGAGCTATGTTGAATGAATTTCTCAAGCGTATGGTTTCCGGTGTCTCTCTCGCGTTGAGGTGTAATATTTAATTTCTCAATTTTTGTCTACTTTTCTTATATTATTGTTTATATTGGGGCATAATTATTTTCAATTTTGCCAATTTTTGGTAAAATTAAATATTTTATAATTTATTTGCTTTTTGTAAATTTTGTTTGCAGCAATATACGGACTTTTAATTTAACACTTCTTACTTAGGCAAGGAGGAGATGACAGCGTGTCGGAATTTCCACTCGAGTTTGAAGCTTTGTTAGTACAAAATAATTTTCTGGTTTCTTTCTCGCTACAACTGTTGTTTACTGATTTAAATTTGGTTTATTTTTCTCTTAAAGAGTTTATAAATTTGTTATTTATCGACGAGATAATTGTTGCAGTCTATGTATCCTAACTTTAAAACTAAATTTTGATATTCCTATAATTTACATTTCATATCATATTTCTCTATGAAAGGTAACAGAATGAAAAAAGAAAAAAATCGATTTAAACGTGTAACTTTTATGCATTTTTGGTTGTAAATAATTAAATTAAATTAAGTAATGTATTTGATATTGCGTACATAATAAAAATCAGTATTAAAATAAAATAATTAAAATAATAGGCAAATTCAACCTGAAGGAAATTTATAAACTTATGTTTACGCGCGTTTCGTGCTTACTGGCAAATCAACAATAGGAGCCGTCGTTTTACTCCAAATCCACATTATATTTGGTCGATAAATGGAGGGTACTAGGACGATGCAATCTCCTCTAGGTTTCCATATTAAGATATGAATACTCTCATCTTCATATGAAATCTTTAGTAAAGTGACTATAAAATTTAATCAATATGTATTATACATAGGAATTCTGTAAAAGGTAAAAACCATGATTTTTGAGATCGGTCAAATTCCAACGAAAATGCGAATATTGAAACAGTTTTGCTATGGTATTTCAGCAAAGCCTTCTTCTCTGATATAAGCCGTTATTAGTTTTTGCATTTTCATACTTATGCTGACATGACTCGGAGGAAACTACAATAATTTGTTACCACTGGTCACAGGAGCTAACATGCAATATTTTATGTATTCCGTATAGCGTACATTTTAGCCACTGGCTTAAATAGTGCCTGAATTATATTACGAAGTCAGTATGAGCTGAAGCAACGCATATGCACTAAGTGCTTACGGGGAAACATCACTTAGATGCGACAGTTCGACCTTAACCCATCCTATATTTGACGAAAATATGCAAAAAGTTTTATTTTGCACCGACGGTTTGAGGGTAGCGGCTTGATCAAATATTTCGCAGTCAACAAGCAAGATATGCATGTTTTTATAAGGTTGCAATATTTGCCTATTCTGACTTTATTATAAATTTCGATAAATTCTGATCTAACTCAATATGTTACGTCAGACCTAACATAAAAATCTGTTAAAATATTTGGATTATGGTCATAACGCACATGAAATTTTGACTTATGCAGCATAAAATTCAGGCTATGTAGAACAATTCTTTAAATCAAGTTTTCGAGCTTGAAATAAACACCAATCCCATTGTATTTAATCAGTCGTCGAACAACATGGAAAAACAACCGTCAGTCATACACACTGACGCGTTTCAACTCTCTTTGATTATCTTTATAGTACGATGGCAACAATTATAAATGCGGCACTCATCTTTTGTTGTTTCGCATACATTTTCCTAGACTAGAAATAACAGCTGCACAATTTCTATGACGTGACGGACATTAATTTTTGCAGGCTGCGCCATATATATAGATAATACAATTAGACAATCATTGATTGCGTGGGTATTGGTAGCAATTCTTCAAATCTAGTTTGCGATCATTGAGTAAACACCAATCCCATCGAATTTAACCTGTCGTCGAGCAACATAGCAAAACTACCGCCAATCACACGTACTGACGCTTTTCGACTTCCCATGATGATCATCAGAGCACGACGGCAAACAGACAAACGAAGACAAACCAGCAATAAATTTGTAAGAATAAAAAGCAGATTTGCGGCTCTAACCTCTGGTAGGCTTGTAAATTCTAATTAGCCGGAAATTTCGAGAGCATAGTTTTTATACAGTGACGAAAATTTACTTTCATCAGCTTACACTACGACTGGTTAAATACGAGAGATATGGTGTTTATTTGAAGCTCGCTCATAAAATAATTATTACTTCCCGCACAATTAATGATTGTTTAATTGTAATATATATATATATATATATATATATATATATATATATATATGACGAAAGCTGCAAACAGTTAATGTTCGTGACTGCATAGATATTGTGCAGCCGACATTTCCAGTCAAGTTCAATGTATGCAAGACTGCTAGAGGTGAGAGCCGCATATCTAAATTTGATTTCCATGTATATTCAATGCGGTTTAATCCTCGCTAGTCAGTTTGCCGTCGTACTCTGATGATGATCAAGGAAGGTCGAAACGCGTCACTGCGTTGCGACTGGCAGTAGTTTTGTTATGTTGTTCGTCGACTGGTTAAATACAATGGGATTGGTGTTTACTTCAAGCTCGCAAACTTGATTTAAATAATTGTTACCACCACCCGCGCAATCAATTATTGTTTAAATTGTATTGCATATATATGTATATGTGGCGAAAGCTGCAAACAGTTAATGTTCGTGACTGCATAGAAATTGTGCAGCCGGCATTTCCGGTCAAGTTCAATGTATGCAAGACTGCTAGAGGTGAGAGCCGCATATCTAAATTTGATTTCCATATATATTCAAAGCGGTTTGATCCTCGATAGTCAGTTTGCCGTCGTACTCTGATGATGATCATGGAAGGTCGAAACGCGTCAGTGCGTTGCGGCTGGCGGTAGTTTTGTTATGTTGTTCGATGTCTGGTTAAATACAATGGGATTGGTGTTTAGTTCAAGCTCGCAAACTTGATTTATAGAATAGCATTTATGCACCCAAATATACCAAACACAAAGATTTTATTCACAAAACATTAATTCATTTAAACTTTTACGAGGAAGAAATATTTTGCTTTGCTTTACGGCTTACAAAGTAAGGTTCTTCTCTTGTCAATCTAAGTAGCATCAAACTTTGCTCATCTAGATCTTTAAACATGCATTGTACATAATTTAGTAGTAAATATTTTGAATTTTTTATGCGTATACAAATGCGTCCATGTTTTGTATGCAGTAGTGAGCAAAGTAGAATAAAAAACACTTATCTTTACAATCAATATATGAGTGCAAATAAATTGTTTTCATTAGTCTAATATATCTTCCATCGTTTCATTTGCTAAAAGCATAATCAAAATTAGTGCTACTAAGACAGCAATGAAATTTTGAAATCCTTCTCAAACATGTACACAAATGAAATGAATATTGGTTGCGCGGGCGGTGATAACAATTATTATAATCAAGGTTGCGATCTTGATATAAGCACCTTACCTATTAATTACTTACATAGGTTAGTATAAACTAAGATTTGTATAGCGTGAAAAGGCAATTCACCCAGTAGACCGGTTTCGTCATTATAGGGAACTCATCATGTACTGGCCAAAATTTGCCGTGGACAGGGCTCCAACCTGGGCACGTCTGCTTTGGAATGTGGTGCTCTAACACGTGAACCACCCTGCCGCACACTACACTATACACAATTTTAAGTTATATATTAACTAATGTAAGTTGGTTAGTCTATTTTTCCTTTAGGTGGAGCTCATATGGCATCCATTTAGACCCGAAATTCCAACTAACCATCCCCAATCTGCCTTTACTGGTATTAAAATGGACATTTATATAATTAAACGAACATTGGTTGCGCGAGCGGTGACAACAATTATTGTAATCAAGGTTGCGATCTTGATATAAGCACCTTACCCATTAATTACTTGCATATGTTAGTATATACTAAGTTAGAGCACCAGATTCCGAAGCAGACGTGCTCAGATTCGAGCCATGTCCGCAGCAAATTCTGGCCTGTGCATGATGAGTTCCTAATAAGGACGAAACCGGTCTACTGGATGAATTTTCTTTTCTACACTATACAATTCTTAGTTTATACTGACATATGAAAGCTATTAATGGATCAGGTGCTTATATCAAGATCGCAAACTTGGTTATAATAAATGTATATAAATTGTATTTGGAATCTGCATTCAAAAAATTAAACGTTTAATTTGTTACCGTATACATCTTTTGAGACGGAAAATTGTATTAGAAATAGTAAATTTATCCTCTAAAAGTACTTTCATTTCTTGAATACTTGAATATGCTGTGTAAGCAGTCTAATATTTTTATCTGGAAGACTGCTGATGGAGCCTACAGTGACTGGTCTCATGTAGGCACTAACGACGATGAGACACGGAATTTACGTAGCTTTCACCAGGGCTGTGTACACCACTACACATAGTACCTGTAAACGCTAATTTTCCTAAACTGCTCGGACAACGCTAGGACAATGCTCCAACAACCCAATCTAACTTGCGAATTATAATTTCTTTATAAAGAATATATTGCGTAAAGGAAGCTAATCGGATTCAAGCTATTTGTGTGACCAATTAAGCACAGCTGTCAATTTGATATTTTATTCCCACTGCACCGCTACACTATGGTCAGAATAAACGTTAATTTACCTGATTAATCACACTTTAGCACTATTTATATTTACGATAGAATTATAAAATAAGAATTTGGTGACTGTAATCAAAATATTTATTGTGCCAAAATTCAGTTTTTTTTTTTTTATTCTACTTCTGTGTTGATTTAACAATCGTAAGTTGAATATTGGTTGTTTTTGTCTTCGTGTTTAAAATTGACATGAAATTTGTGTCTTATCTATACAAAAGATGGAAAATATTTGACGCGTAAAATAGGCCATAGTAGAACATATAGTTTCCTTTTTATTGCATATCAATAAATAAATCAAGATTATTTTGTGAAAAAATCTTATTTATTACTCCTGACATCAAGGATATAACCACTATCTGTTTGCTGTCTCGCTCTACTTTGAATTATGTGCACGTTCTGCGTATAAATGGTTATTTGCTAGAAGACTGAACAATTTTGTGAACTCTAAGTGAACATAAATACCAGCATTTTTAATATAATAAGAGAAACTTCCCTCCTTTATGTCGCTAACGTTGTTCGATATTTGTATATATTAGCCTCAATTTTATTGACAACAGTATCCAAGCGACGGTCCTTCAGTGGGCAATTTATACAGTATAATTTGCTATGTTGATTGGTGCTACAAATATGGGTTAATTACACTCGGGGATGCTAAGCGATTTCCGAACTAGTTGGTGCTGTCCGATTGTAGGCGTCTATCATATTATTATTTTGCGGACCTGTGTGCATTTTGCTATTCCTCGCGTGTACGCGCGTTTTAGTTGCTTTCGCTGTCCAAATCGAAGAATAACGTTAATTTGCCTTCCTCTATGCACAGGATAAATGCAAAAAACGTGGAAAGTAAAAATGCAAATTTCCCCCTGCCCAAAAACACGCGTAAAAAGCGAGTTAAAAAAGAATTACAATTTAAGGCATGTAGTCCTGAATAATTTGTCTGTTATTAGATATTCTGCTTCACTCTTTCCTTGCTCAGCATACTTAATAACAGAGGAATGCATATTTGCTTATGTGTAAATAAAATGGTAATACTTTGATTAAGTAGTTAGCCGCATGGGAATTCCATGGAATCACTTATTTAGAACATTAAGTCTGTTTTCTGTAACTTGCTCAGTTTATATATATATATATATATATATATATATATATATATATATATATATATATATATATATACGTAAATATTTGTATTTCTGTGCGTGTCTGTGTGTGTAATAAAACAAGTGAGTTTGTGGCTATGCATATACTTCTGGGAAAATTTATGTATGAACATATTTAAGGATATGCAGCTCATTTTTTATCAAACTGGAACACTGATATTCGGTTAGCATGCTTATGACCAATAACCTATCTAGAAGCCAAAATCAAACTTTTACAATTAATAAGCTCAAAAGTCTACTTCTTATAAATTTAAAATTACTCTAAATTTGATGGCAGTTTTAAGAATTGACACTTTGTGCCACATCTTATTAATATGGCGACAGTAGGCACAAAAAAAATACGCGAACGGTAACTCGTCATCTGTTCTGTCATAATTTACTCTGAATTTTCATATTTAAACAGTGATATAAATTTTCTCTTAAACTCATCTTTAATTTGTCTGCTTATTGTTAATTGATACTAGTTGATTTCTAAATGAACACTGTCGATAATACATTTAGTCATCTCAGTATAAATGATTTGCTACTAGTATTAACATGTTTGCCATATTTATTTGTAATACCAATAAGGCGTCTATATTTTTCAATAAATGCAACTTTTGACATTTATTTTTATTGTATTATATTTTTTATTAACTTTCGTTGACAAATATTGTCAATTTGGAGCACATTAATTAATATATATATATATATATATATATATATATTTATATATATTATTTATTTATTTATTCATTTATACACATATATATATATATATATATATATTTATTTATTTATTTATATATATATATATATATATATATATATATATACTACTGGAGTAAATTTCATTAAATTGCAAGAACGCCATCTTCCGTAAATATTTTTTCCGTCAGGGATTGAACAACCAAGCACTTGGTTTGATATCATAGAACCCACACGCTATAGCAGAAACATATTTTATTCGAGATATTTTGAACTAATTTTCCTCTTATTAATTTTTGCTTCAACATATAACCGATAGAGTAAATGAACCTAATTTGTCCTCTTATGCAATTTATTCCATCCATTTTAACTTATGTAAATAACAAATCGTCATAAAGAGAATCATGTGTGAAATAATGACATTCAAGTTTTGAACGTTATTACAATATGTTGAAAGCAATTACTTGTTGAAAAAAAGGTTTCCGAATCCGGAAGCTGAAATATACGGAGTTAAATTGTAGACAGTGGATACAAATATTTCGTACGGTACAACAATGGCTAGGTAATTAAACTATTCCCTGTCAGGCAATACGTTTGTTTTAATTCCAAAGAAAGTTCAACTGAAACATAAACCAAAGAAAATTCAATTTTTATGAATTTTTAAAACTGTATGCCTATTGATGAAGCTTCAAAAAATAAAAAGATTGCTCTAAGATTCGATTCCCCGCCGTAGATATTCCTACAACTACCGAGTTGTTTAAAACGAGGCTGAAGACAATCGAGTTTATTAACACTATTTGCCACTTGATTGCTCTTTACAATACTTTATCGTTAATATATATATATATATGTAATAAATTCCACTCATGTTTCTGTATTTGCATAAAAATAAATTGTTGGTATAAATTTAACATGAAAAGTAAAAATATTCATCAAGACAATTGTCGTTATTATTGACCACATATGAGTTTTAGCCCGTTCAGGATTTGAACCTGAGACCATTTTGTTTCGCTTCATGAAACTCATCACCTACACCGCTAATACCGTGCAATGTATGCAATTTTAATTTTTATATCACGTAAAGCTTTTGTGTCGTCAGTTTTAAATTGGATTCTCGATCTAACTTTCCAACCATCCATCCAAAAACACATAATATGATAGGCACCATATGTGTATAAATTTAGACGTGTATTATTTATAATGTCCATTGCCTTCACAGCTTAATTTTTTATCAATTAGGAAGAACAAATTTAATATAAATGGGGATAATGACCGCTTACTTAAAGAATAATAAATTTTATTTTACAATATTTCATTTATATAAATCCTAGGATTTAATAATATGGAGTGAAAACTGGTTGTTTTAATTCAATTACCTGTTTAGTCTGATTTTTAAGTGTGTGTGTGTGTCTCAGCGTGCATGTAAGGGCCAATCCCGTTGTATTGCATAGTTATGTCTGAGATCTGGTCATTCTTGTATTAATAGATTGAGCTTAAACCAACAGTTCGCGTTGTTGGCCGTTAAATGTACGAATGGTTTTTCTCCAAATTTCTACTTTCGTTTTGCCTTGTTCCTCTACATCTTTTGGTCCTTCGGTAACAGCGAGTATGGGTAATTTAATACTTAATCACAATATATATATATATATATATATATAATTATTTTGCAATTCGAGCCTTAATAAAATTCATAGTACGCTTTCCATGTGGTAAAATTTTTAAAAAACTTTTATCCGACACAAAAACATTTTCTTTCACATATTTTTCTCCAGTATCTCCAAATGAAAATCTCTTCAATTATAAATTGGAAGGCTAAACAATACATAAAAATTTAAACTTGGAAAGCGTGTGAAATGATGGAACAACAAATATATATATATATATTCATCTACATATATTATTTTTATATATTTAATGTTATAAATGAAATTCAATTTACCTTTAACACGCTTCATAATAAAAGTGTAAGGAGTCAATTCCCACACTGTCAGCACTGTGGCTTGGCAGCAAGAAAAACACCACGTATAAAAAAATTGCCAAACGCCGAAGATTTTATTTTAACAGATAGTTGAAATAAATTTTAATTTCTTGTAACAGGGTTATGTCACAAATGTGCTGGTGTTTGATTACTCTGTGAATTGTAGGCGCATTTCAATCCTCTGAGGTTCCTTTAGTGGTTTTATTAAATTCGGCAAATTAAGCTTCTATTGTTACAATTGCTCACGTGGTTAAACGTGTTTGTAAACTCATATATGTTATTCAATTTATGATTCAACCATAAGAATTGTAAAAACTCGTTTTATTTGTAAGATTGCCATCTGTTTTAAAATTATTTTAAAATGTGATTTGTGCTTATCTCAAATCTGATTATTTGATTTAGATCATCGACTTTACTTTCCGCCAAAACGGTTTTCTGAGTTATTAAATGTTCAAATTTGTGTTATGCGAACAGGTGGTTTGATACAATTAATCTATTTAACACCAGCATTGTTTTCCTTCCTTTGCGATATGCCGTACCTGACTATTCGGATGAATTAATTTATGAAAAATATATGCCTTATAAATTGTTTCGGTTGCGATTTATTCACCATTGATTGTCTGCGAAAAAATTCTTCTAGACGAAAAACTGTAAATTTCCTCTAATTTAGCAGCATCTTATAATCTGGATAGGCTATTTTTAGTCCTCCTTTTAAAGTACCAAAAAGGTACTTTATGCTAAAATTTTTCTGCTCTAGAAACATTTTATAATTTGCAGAGTTGACTAAGGATGCATTATCTAAAAGGCGGTGGTATTGAAATGTATTTCCGGCAGCTATGCATGAATTCCGCATTAATGATAATCTAATAAATTCGAAACAGGTTATCGGAATTTCTGTTGCTTTTATTCAAAGAGCCTCAGGGCACTTGAATGCGACGATGGCAAACTGTTGCGGTGAACACTTTCAAGTTCAATATCATCCAAGCGCCACCATTGTGGATAAATAAGTATAGCAGGCAATAACGACTGAAAAAAAGGTCAAAGCTGCAATGGAAATAATATGCCATATGATATGATTCTGATTAGGCATATAATAGGAAATAGTTCATATTATGCAATGAATTAATCTGGGAAATTAGCGAATGCAAATATACTTGTATCTGTATGTCCTAGTACTGGGTAGTCTAGTATCCTTTTACGATTCACACAACTCTATTTTTTTACCATAGATATCAAGTGACGAATCATCCGTTCTGAAATGCTAAATTATTTTTGTGCTCTTTATCCTTCTCTTCCAGTAATCTGTTTTGATAAATTAAATATGAAATGGGCTAGACATCAATTTTATATCATAGAATATTTAAAATTAATGGTTTCGCAAAAATCAGCCTTTTTACTAAAGATATTATTTACGGCCTACTGGACAAACAAATCGTAGTGAATGACGATGCAAATTACTCAAAGGATCAATCTCAGTCTGTCATTTGGAACAAAGGCAACAAGCTTATCTTTTCACACAATAGGAGCACCGGACTATTCACTTTTTAATTGCTATAATTATGTCTGGCATTCTTCATAAATAAATTAATGATGTATCCAATTGGTGCGGAAATTCCATAACTAAAGCTTTCAAAGTTTAATGCTTCAGCCAGTGCTCAGTGGTTGTCAATTAAAGCAACAATAACTCTAATGCCATCTGAAAGTTAAGTTAACCGGCCTTTGGTATAGAAAATGGAATTTTTTATTAAAATCTACTGTTCAGTATAAAGACAGTGAGTCTCAATGTAGATTCGGGCCATTACACGGGAAAAAATTGCTGAACTACACTACCTTGAAGCACTGTCTGGTGAACTTCCTTTTAATACAACCAATGGTATGGATCGATAAAGTATTACCAGGTTAGCCACCACATGAGATAATTGTTTTCATTCAGATCTCGTAGCAATATGACGCCATGTACTTAATACGCTGTGCACCCAGGACAAAGCACGCTACGAGAACGCAACACATCCTGAAAGATAAAATCTGTGTTTATACTACACTTAGAGACGGGTGCAAGCTTTAGTTAATTTTTTTCAATTACAATCATCCTTCGGTACACCATTATTGTATTGTATTTTATAGTAGTATTATACGCAAGAACTTTTCAATGGGCATAGCTGAATTGTAGGAAAAAAGTGGAAATTCTAAAAAGTTTTACATAGGTTTTATTTTAATTGTATCGATATGTTGCTTCACTCGAGACGAAACCTCCTCTTCGCATTTTTTTAAAACTTACGTGAAAAGTCATTATATAACTGCACGAAATTTCAATAAAGACGAAAGTAATTCTTTGGAGAAATTGACTTTGTCACCTTATAAGGTATTATTTGATAATTACTATATATATGTATATATATATATATATATATATATATATATATATAATGGGATTGTGCATGCCAGGACTCGTAACATAGTTTTGGACAATAGTGTTTACCACCCGTGTAAATCTTCAATTAAATACCAATTTCTCAAGTAGCGTTATGCCTGCTCATTTATTACAGACTAGTGAGATCTAGTTTGAAAATTTGGTCAAAAGAAATGCCGAATTCTGCACACAAAGGAAAGATTAATTAATAAACTTCAGTTATTATATAACCAATAATTGTGGGAAGTTCGAGACAGGGTAACGGAGTAGATAGAATAATAGGTTCAGAAGCAAATGCGCCTTGCCTTGAGCCCAGTTCGTGGGAAAATTCTAGAAATGCTTCAAAAATTCCCAATATGGATGAAACTGGTCTGCTAAAAAAAATGGTTTTCAAACAATTATACTAGTCGCATCAAATTGTTGCTTAATATCTAGAATTATTAACATATATATTTAAATTTATTCAATTCATGAATATGTGTTACAAGTAAAGGATCATTGGTTATAAAAAATGAATACATCTATATGCATACATCTAGATAGTCTCCAATGTGAACAAAAACTGGTTATCGGATGAATTTTAATTTTTCTCGTAATGCAATGTATTATTTTATGCAGACAAATTATATACTAGTGAATCCTGCCATTATTATTTTATTCTAAATCGCTTGCTTATTAGGCATAGTGTCCTCCATATATTAGCGGATAAGTGATGGAAAATTTTAATTTGAGGTTGAAATCATTATCTACCATGATACAACTGGAGAGAAGACTGGCCAAATATATTTAGTTACGGATTGGATTAGCTAGGTGTCGCTTAACCAAAGGCATCCTAGTTGAAATCTTAGCCGTGACAACTATGGTTATAATTTATGATTGCTATATAAAAGCGAAACCAATTTAGTAGATGAATTGTGTTTTCAATATGATGAAATTCTCCGTTTATACCTACAAAATATGTATTTAATATGTATTTATTTATTCTATGCTATTTAGACGCAATTTCTCAAATTTTGCAATGAAATACAAGAAGGCAATATTATTCGTTTTAACTTTGTATGCCTTTATTTGTTAAAAATTGAAAAACGCAGAATGATAGCTATAAAATAACAATTGAAGTAAGTTTTCAGGAATTCATGTGGCGAAAGTTCACCTTTATTTATCTAAAGGTCTTTTGTCAAAAATTCGCAATTTAAAATGACGAATCAGACAATTAATGTTCGCGGCCTTCATGGGGACCTAACTTTTTCGCATAACTCAAGTTAAATATCAAAAAGTTAATTTCTCTCTGGCAGATTTTCATTGTAAACTTCCTTGCAAAATAAACTGGTAAGCTTCAGATGTACGTTCGGCTGTTTTTAAATTTTCCTATTTGCGTCATTCTTTGCACAATCATAATTTATTTCATTTTATGTTTCATATTTGTGCGTAATTCTTAAAATGTTTGGGAAAAAATCTGCAGAATAATGCGCACTTTGACATTTTAATGTTAGCTATCTGATACTCCCTTACTAATGCAGTTTGAATATTCTATTTGATTGATTAGAGTTAACAAATACGCTATTAGAAAAGACGGACTGCATGCAAAAAGGCTTTCTTTCCTAAATTTGCTAACCATTAGCCTGTATTTTTGGGGCACTCGTTAGTTTATTTTCTTCATTCGAAAATTTACGATGGTAACAATTTAGATCATCATTTATCATAAATCCACAGTGCTTTTTCAAAATGTCTTATGCAATGTTGCCTACAGGGAAAGTGTCACAACAATTCTAACAAAATATTTTTTGAAAAAAAGCATTATATTCGCAAAATATGAAGTTCATTTTTTTACAGTAGTCCTAAAAGTCAATAATAGATAGAAAATAAAAATCTTGCTTTCAGTTAAGACGTTGTCACTAATATTCCTATAATTATAAATTTAAATATGATGGTAGTTTATTTAATAAAGACAGTTTTATTTATCTTAAGTTAAATACTTATTCGAGTCATTCCTATGTTAGCCATTTCATACACTGAAGCTGGGCAAAAGGAGACGCCTTATTTATACGATACAATAAATGGAATAGAATAATTTGTCATAAAGCCATAATATAATTAGGATATTCCAATAATTATAATCGAGTAATTTCATGCGCAATCAAACAGTCAGTTCAAGTGCTAGTTTATCTATCAGAAAATGACTTATTGATAAATGGCGATTTTTAGAATGGACCATTTAATTTGAGGCGAAAATCGGTCTCAAACTGATCCAAACTTTAGATGCATTAATTTATGTGTGTAAAGTTTTTATATACTTTTCATTAAGGAATGAAAGTATTTATGCAATTTTCTTTTTATTCATGTACATACGTATTTGGGTATTTATGTATGTATATATGTAAGTATGCATTTATGTATATATGTATGTAAGTGTGTATGCACGAATGTATGTATGCGTGTATGTATGTATTTATGTATGACTTATGTACGTGTGTATGCATTTATGTATGTATGTATGTATGTATGTATGTATGTATGTATGTATGTATGTATGTATGTATGTATGTATGTATGTATGTATGTATGTATGTATGTATGTATGTATGTATGTATGTATGTATGTCTGTATGTATGTATGTATGTATGTATGTATGTATGTATGTATGTATGTATGTATGTATGTATGTATGTATGTATGTATGTATGTATGTATGTATGTATGTATGTATGTATGTATGTATGTATGTATGTACGCATGTATGTATGCATGTATGTATGTATGTATGTGTGTGTATGCGTATGCATGTATTTATGTGTGTATGAATATATGTATGTATACACGCATGCATGTTTGTATGCACGTGTGTATGCATGGATTTATTAATGTATATATAAATATAAATATGAATATATTTATCTATGGTAGTCTGTAAAATGCACGTAGGCATGTATTTATTTATTTATGTGATTGGTATATGTATTTAGTAAGGAATGGATTTATTTATTTAGGTATATATATATATATATGTGTGTGTGTTCAAAGTTTGAAGGTATATCTTTATTTATGAATTATACATTTGTGTATTCATGCCTTATTATTATGTTTGCATCTATGCAAGTATATTCCCATCTATTTGTGTTCGTGTATATATTTATAAACGTGCATCTGAAAGTTTTCGTTGAGATTTTTGTTAATGCATTAGTGCTTGAATTCAGAAACTGTATCATCTTATATTGATTAACTTCTTTTAGTCTACGTTTTATTTTTGAAAGCTTTGTCTGTATAGGTGATTATAAAACATCGTTACTACTTTACCAGATTTGCAGAACTAATTAAACTAGACTTAGCAGTCTACTGTTACGTTACTGTTAGGTAACTTCATTGGGACACCGGCGAATAACGCATAACTATTTGGTTAAACGTTTCAGCCATTATGCTTTTAAAAACCTTGTCTACTGCCTTTTCTATACTTTCTTTAAATCAAGTTTGCGAGCATGAACTAAACACCAATCCCATTGTTTTTAACCAGAGTGGTTAAATACAATGGGATTGGTGTTTACATCAAGCTCGCAAACTTGATTTAAAGAATTGTTACCAACACCTGCGCAATCAATTATTGTTTAATTGTATTTTCTATATATTGATATTTGTTAGCTGAATAATGAATCACATTATAAAGGTCATTACTTTGCTTTGTCCATTACTAAACCATTGAAATAAGAGATTGTACCGTCCAATTTTCCCACATTCCTCACCAAAATATATAGTGAGTAAAGGGCGTAATACCAACTCCTACTGATTCATACTGTCTTCGGTTCATCCTTCTGATAATATGTGAACTAATTTGTTACATTGGACAAAATTTATTAAACAATTAAAATCCTCTTTCTATTTTTTTAAAAATTACTGACAAGTTATTCTTCGATCAAACATTTTAACGGATCCTCATTTTAAAAGTTTCCTTGTTTTTTACCTTGATTAAAAATTTTATCATCAAGATTATGCTGCTCGTCATATTAAAACAATTTCACAATGATTATTGCAGTAATGGCCTATAAAAATGTGCTCACTCGTTTTCTGGCTTCTACCGACGTGCTGCCAATGAACCTAGAATTCTGTTGCATGGCCTCTTTGTACATCAACCATACTAGTTCAAATGGTATTGAAAAAATATTATCTGAATTAGGTCTTGTACCAAAAGAAAAACTTTATTTCTTTACAACCAGTGAAGCGTTTCAAATTCAGCAATATACAAATATGTGGAAGTTCAAAAGATGACGTTGAAACAAGTTATATTTTACTGTAATTATTTAACTTGATATACATCTATTTAACTTAGTTTATGTATTATAGCATTAATTATTGAATTATATTATAGATATTATCAGCAATCATATAATGGTGCCTAATCAAAATTATTTGATAAAAATCGATACAAAGGTTAATTTTGCTCTCAAATCCACCGAATTTAACTTATTTCGAATAAAATAATTATCTTTGCTGGTAAATGAAATAAGATGAATATAGTTAATTAAAACTGCAAAGCATTAATATGCAGTTGATGAGCTAAATTAATAACCAATCGTCTCAACACAAGATTAACGTGCAGTTAGATTAATTTTGAGCGTCATGAAATTCTGTTACCAAAATAGCTGAACTTAAATTAACTCTGGGGATGTTATTTGTAAATAAATAATCAGCTCGTAATTATATGATAAAGCATAATTTATTAATTGAAACATGTTAGTATGTCAAATTTTATTTAGACGAGCAGAAGTATTACAGCGGTAACATGGCGTCGGTCAAATAATTATGAAGTATGTCTTACTATTTGTAACTTAGGGTCGGAATCTAAACCGGCGAAGATCAAGGCTGGTGAAAAAAACAAAATTTGGTATAGTATTAAATATTATAAGCAATGTACGCGGTTCGATGGTCGAGTTGCATAACTCATAACCAAGTAATATGCTTCTGATCTACGGCGAAGAAATTTTGGCAACTACAATCGTATGCCATAAAAGTACAAATGAAGTACGATGATTTGCATTTGCTTTCTTATAGATCTGTTTATATTAGTTTGTAAATATGCTCACAATCGAAACCTGTCAAAATATTTGAGCTTAATGAATATATATTTGTCGGATTAGGGAATTTATCTGAAGTTAAAGTTAAATTAGTTTGTCGAATACCAGAGAAAGTTTACCGTATGCATTCGTTAATTATCTTTGAAATTTTCTGTTTTCGAAATATATATATATATATATATACATATATAAATATATATATATATATATACTCATTAAATATATATATTTATCTAACCTTAACAGAAAATTTAATATCTAATATGAAAATTTAAAATAATTGCATTACTAAAGACCAACTGAATAACAGACATTGTAAGCATACTTATTATCGACTACCTATATATTAATGAAATTCAGCATGAAAAATGACATCATGAGAATCGAGGATAACATTTATGCCTGTCTGTTTTAAAAAACATTAAATATATACGTCTGCAATCAGAAAATGATTGGCACATTTTGCTTCAGCAGACAAAGAATTTCTAAACTTAAGCATAATTTAACTAAGAGTAAGTGCTTCCCATGGGATAATCTTATGCCGATTATTTCAGGATTTGCCTAGACTCAAATTTAATTCTTGTAAAGAACAAACACCTATAAGTTCAATAGAGCTATATTTCATTTTATCTCTTAACGTAACAAAATTCATAATTAAGACGTTTTTAAACTGAAATAAAGTTAAAATTCTAATAAAATGATATCCCCTGAAAACCTGTTATTTTGCGGTGGAAAATACTAGTCTGTCATATGTAAAAAAAACTTCTCATTTCTTTAAATTTTCCATTTTCTAAAATCAAAATGATTTTCTCCAAAAAACTTGATTAACACAAGCTTTTTTATAATTTCAATTTCAATGTCGCTATATTAAGAATTTCTCGTATATTGCTGAAATGCCAGAGGTTTAAGTATAAAAGAATAAAACATTTGTTACATTATTCTATCCGCAGGACAAAATATTTGTACCATAAATCAGAAGTACAAGTCAGACCTGTTTTAATCTTTACTGTAAATATACGATATTAAGTGTTAAGTCATTAAATAGCATCAATTTATTTTGATGTGTTTATTTACATATGTATATATATATATATATATATATATATATATATATATATATATATATATATATGTGTGTGTGTGTGTGTGTGTACACATGAAATTTGTAACGCATTTGTACAGATTTTCTTCTTGTTCGTCCACATATTAAGTTGTAAGTAATGTTTTTTTGCATTTCTAACTGAATGTTAGCTTGGCATATGTATGCATATGTTCATACCTTTGTATATATGCATTTATGTAGGTATTTTGTAATTACATTTGTATTTTTGTATTTATTACATGAATTAATTTATGTGAATATGTATGCAATTATGTACTTTTACGTGTTTGTATGCATGTATGTATTTTTTAAATTTACAAAAGTTATATAATTATGGTTTCGCATGTGCGAACGAATATATTCGCTCTTTAGCACAGTCCTTTTTAAAACAATTTCCTTAATGTATAAATTTCAATAAAGTCACCATTTAACCATAATCTTCAGATATATCAATGAGTCGCCATGCAAAAATAATTCATCATTTTTTGGTGGGTCATTTCTTAGCCAGCAAACGTGAGTTTAACCTTTTAAAGTACTTTTGAAAAGTAAAATTATAAGTTCTCATTTTTTAGTAAATTTTTGAAAGTTTATTTATTTATTACGAAAAAAGATTTTGATGTTAAAATCGACGATGAAATATGAAATGAAATGTATGCCACTAGTCAGGCTGCTATAGGAACATATCTCTACATTAAGAAGAATTACTTTCAAATATTTCATATTTTCTTTTTGTACAATGCAAGTTTGCTACAATTTATTTCGTCTTTTTAAAAAAATATTTCAGCGTGCATCCTTGTTTCTTTTTATCTGCCATTTGGAAGCAATAC
>JAQBSW010001429.1:0-134861 GCA_029291075.1 Eudiplozoon nipponicum | reverse complement strand
TATTCAATACAATTTTGATCTTCTGATAGGTTTACCGTGTAAATGTCAGTGATGATCATGGAAGGTCAAGCTTGCGTCAATTGGAATTTACAGCTTTAAGCGTTTTCATTGGATTGTTCTGGCATGACTGATTTAAATACAATGAGATTAAATGTTTCTTCAAAGTTCACTGTACTGATTTAAAAATTGTATTTACCACACACATAATCTAATTTTTTATTGACCAACATTGTCTATATATGTATATATGCTCTCTTATATCTGCTCTCTCCTTTTCTCTATATATGTGTGTGTGTCGAAAGGAAAAGACATCTAATGTTCGTGACTGCATAGAAATTGTGCAGCCGACATTTCCAGTCAAGTTCAATTTATGCGAGACTGCTAGAGGTGAGAGACGCATATCTAAATTTGATTTCCATATATATTCAATGCTGTTTGATCCTCGATAGTCAGTTTGCCGTCGTACTCTGATGATGATCATGGAAGGTCGAAACGCGTCAGTGCGTTGCGGCTGGCGGTAGTTTAATTATGTTGTTCGAATACTCGTTAAATACAATGGGATAGTTGTTTACTTCAAGCTCGCAAACTTGATTTCACGAATGGGTAAAACCATTCATTTTTATATGGTGCAAAGTAGTAGCAAGACAGTCTTAATTTACTAAGATTTAACAAACGCCCATTTTGTCTAAGTGCTTATAATATGACTGAAGGATGCATTGGCGGTGGAAAGAAGATTCGTGACTCTAAAATCTCGCAAGTTTGTATTAAAAATCTTGTCAGAGGTCGATTTTCGAGTCAATGAACTTGTCGTAATATATAGATCTAAAATGTTTTTCCCGGAACCTGGTTAAAGGTGAAACTATGAGTAAATTCGCGTAAGAAACCTAAATAAAATGAGGTTATGTCAACCATAAATTGGACCAGGCTCACCCGTGGCTATTTCCAGTAATATGCCTAACGACATATGAGTATCAGCAACTGCCTTAGGAAATGCTTCAGTTGCACCAGCTTCAAAAATATTCCATTCAGCGCGTGAAATATATAAGAAAAATTAATCCATTTGTATGCTATACCGGACGAGATGTTAAAATCTACCGTTCACAGAAACCGATGCTATTATTTTCCGCTTCTTTTTGGGTCCTCCTATTCAGATATAAGAAAAATGGTGTAAGGATATGGACAATCCTTTTATTTGTAATATTGATTCATTGCTCTTTGGTTGTGGAATATGATCAGAAATCAAGAGAAATTGACACCCATTTCAGGAATTCTCTGAACAGTGCAAGTATATTTTTCTTCAGTTAAAGAACTCGTAGTAGTTGTGGCATTAATTCTTCGTGACATGTTGGTTAAAGGCCCGAGCCGATTTCGAAAATTGATGTATGGACGGAAGTTTGGGTCTTCATTTGATAATTCTCCTGTATGTCTTAAACATAAGTAAATTCTGTTACGGATAGATAAAGGTGATATCCAATCGTCAGACAGGTACTGAGTTGCGTAAGGTTTTTGAAAGTTTGTGTTTAGAAACACGTATTGATAAACTTACTGAACATTATTTGTATAAATTATAGTTCAATTTTCCAGAAAGCGCCAAAGGTCCCTTCGTTAAATAAACTATATAATTAGAGGCATACGTGCATCTTCAATTTTACGTGCAAAAAATAGTGCGTTTAAAATAACTGTTGCTATAGATTGAAAGACAGAATTCGATAAGTTTGTATCTCAATCAATCAACTAATAATTTGACAAGATATTGAAATAGATTTTTTTCTAATTGAGAAATGTCAATGGAGATTTGTAAATTTGTGAAAATCGGCCTATTAGTCGAAGATAGACAAAAAAGATATGGAGTTAATCAATTTCTGTCACGTAGAATTCAGAGAAATGATGTAAAGTAACTACCGCTTCATAAAATAAAAGTAGAACATAGTGTTGTTTGTAATCCCGCAGAAATGTAATTTTCCCAAAAAGAGCCCAATGTACAGGGTTAGAAATAAAATTTTAAAGTCAAAATAACTATGCAGGTTAAAGTTTGTACTTCAATTATTTGAAAATGATGATGTCGGAGCCTTCTTAAAAATTAATTTATATGAATTATTGCTTCTTGCAAAATGTTTGTTAAAATATTCACGGCGTAATTTTCTCTGCAGATAGTTCATTAAATAGTAATAAAGATACTCGTTCGCGACACGAACGAAAATACAGTATTTCACAACGACACAATGAATGAAACTAGTTTAATAATTCAGAAAAAGTCTTGGAATATTAAGTTAAGATTTATATTGAAATGGGTAGAATGCAATGCTCCAATATCTTGTTATTTAATTTGAATTCAACACTCAACACGCAAGCTGACCTGATTATCGTTCCTATATATACTACTTGGAATGTATCGCTTATGTAAGCGTGATTAAATTTCAGCGCTAGGACACACCTGCTGTCTCTCGTTCAGCTTGTCGTCACGTTTCTGACACATTAAAATTTGCTAACATGATTACCGGATACATTCTGCATATCGTAGTTGCTCAGTATGTTAAGCTGATTTTTTAGGTCGTAAATCTTCTAGTGTAGCCTCATATTACAGCAGAAAAATCAATGTGGTTCTCAACAGAGCCTTAACTCATTATATTGTTTTTACTAATATACTTCATAACAACTTTCTGGACAACACCAAATTAGACAAAAATTTTACAACATCGTCTGTAACTGATAAAGCAGCAGGACTTGACAGCTCTATTCTAATACCGCGTCAACTTATGCCAATTATAGTTAGACGTTAATAATGGCTCTCTACTGAGCCCAAACATTAATTTGCTTAACCTGGCAAAGTGATGCAATCTTACAATACTCACCGCTTTAAGTGTTACAATTTGCGACCACGTCAGAGTAGCACACAAGATTTTGAAATTTTTTGCAGCATTATATTGTGCGTCGCTCTGGCTAGACTTCCGTGCAAAGTTACTAAGTAGTAAAAGGTTAAGCAATATGGTTGGTAACGCTTAATCGAGAGAAATTCACTGGCAAATATCATGAGAGTTTGAGAATCTGAACACAAGCGGATGTCCAGATGCCTTTTAGACACTTTTCCTTTGTATTCTGATCGTGGGCTAGTGATTCTGGGATTAGATGCATATGTACCCGTAGATTTGACGAAGCAGGATTTGGTAATTGCAGTTTGAAGTCATGATTAGTCTTGTTGATGATCTACGGCAACACCAACATGACTGTCGCGCGTATAAATCCTATAAATAAATTATCGATTACGTATGAATGGATGCGCAGCAACAAGAAGATTTTGTGACACAATATTGGTAAACTCAATCAAAACAACAGGCAGGAGATAGTCAGTGCAGTAGAAAGGGTGAGAAATATTGCAAGTAACGAGCAGATGGCAGTGCATTGCCTATAATTGCATCGCACTTGTAAAGATCCAAAGTCGTACGTATTTGTTTTACGGATTGCGCGCTCAAATTTATCCAACTATTTAATATGAATTTATTTACAAAATGTCAGCGAAGTAATTTCAACCGTCAAAACAATTCCCTCAAGAAGTTTTTTGAAGTTAATATTTTGCGGTGTGTAAGCATTCGGGTTCTCAATGCCGCGTTTTGCGTACGTCGCCAGTAAACGAAGATGTGATAGAACCGCATTTCCAGTTGAAGTAAAAATGAGTCAACCCGATCAAAGACAAAACAAAATTGAAAAATGTGAAATATCGGATCTTTGTGTAACTGTCTGTGTACAGCTATTACCCGCGTACGCAAAACGCGGCATTGAGAAAACAATTCCCTTACTGAAAAGGACAAAGAATAAAATTCCTCCTCACGAGACCCTTTGGTCACTACCATAAGAGAGCCTCTGAGATGTCAGGCCCGAATAATCCATATATGCGGTATGATCATCTAATTCCATACCACTGAATCCCTCAGAATTAGCTTTTAAACAACATTTCTCAAATCCACCTGCTAATTGCTCTGTATCATCAATATTTTCTAAACTGGCCATAATATTAAAATAAGATTTCTTGCAATATATATTATAACACTAAGTGTGCTCACCAATACGCTGATTACCGCAGATGACAGAACGATACTGTAGAGACCTTGAAAACAAATATCAACGTCAATTATCTGAGGCAAATTTGAGATCCTTCCCAATAATGTGTATTAAGAACACTGATACGTATATTTTCAATAATTTAATGACAAAGTGTGTCAAGCCAGTAAAACGCAGCAAAGCATACTACGCAACTCAAGATCTCAATCAGACTTTATTATTTCAATTACCAAAGAAAAATTTTAAACTTCAACAATATATAAAAAATAAACTTCCAAAAAAAATTTAAATATTTTTTTAAAAACAATATTGTTTTATGAAACAAGCGATAACCTCAAATGTCCAAAAAATTAAATTTTATTTATTTTTATATGAAGAGGTAATTGATGTACAATAAATTAATTAACCACGATATACACCGTCATGTTTAAAATGTTTACTTATACATCACAAAGTCCTCATTATTCGGTTTCTTGGTGACTCTTCCAGAACGAATTTCAACATGAAGTGCTGGTACTTCACTATGTTTCACTTTCATATTGCATTGATCTCTGTCTTCTTCTGACTTGGTTTTAATCTTTACTTTTTCTAATTTATTAGGCTCTTCATTTTTCCACAAACTTTCGAATCATATCTCTCCTCAGCTTCATGATACTTCAATGGGTATCGTTCCTGGGTCATCTCCTCAGTCCCGGTAAACTGTGGAATGAAGCGATCCAGTGCCACACACTTTAATGTGCCATTTACTTCTATAAATGCATTTTATCAGTCATATGATTGACTTTAAATGGCCCCTTATAGAATGGAGTCAGACAATTGTGTTTTTTATCGTTAGTTATGCATACATGATATGCCAGCTTTATATCTGAAGATACACATCATTTAGACCTTGGACTTCTAGATTTGGTTGGGTCTAGACGAATTATTTTATCTCTCAGTTCTGCAACAATCAAATTTACTTAACTAAGGACCAACCGAGACAACAGGAGCTCCTATTAGAAGATCTCTAAGTAATCTCAAGGGCTTTTAATAAACACTTTTTGCTATGGATATTCCTAACTGAGCTCTGTATCTATTTCGCATTGCCAGCAAAACTATGAACAAATAATGTATCCAACTGGAACTTCCAGTGCAGCGTAATGCAGCCTTCAGCTCCCTATGCAGTCTCTCAACCATCCCATTAGCTCTAGGATTATATGCACACGTGTATCCTACTTCTATCCTCATAGTATTCAATGACCTGATAATAAGTTCAGACATAAATTGACTACCACAATCAGTAGTTACTCTTACCGGTACACTATATTGCGACACCCAATTATGCAAGAACATAATTAAGACTTCTTGAGCTTTCCTATCCTTCAGGATTGCTACTTCAAACTGACGAGTGAAACGATCAACCATCGTAAGTAAATATCACTGGCCAGAAATTTCGAGCATTTCATATATATCAATATTTACATGCATGAAACGGCCCGCAGGTATACCAATCGTTTTAACTTCGGTTTTAGTATGACGCCAAATTTTACAAGTTTGACACAGGGCACATGTCCTTACCAAAGCTCTTATGTCTTTAGACATCTTAGGCCATACATATCTATCAGTGACCACCCTGATAGTTGCCTTAATGGAAGGATAGCCAAATTCATGCATCTGTTGAACTACCTTATACCTTAATTCTAAGGTTACAATGTGTTTAGTTTGGCGTCTGGAGATTTCACATAATAACTACTTATCTCCAATCTTCTTGTGTGTATACTTGGACATCTCTACCAACATAACTTCTAAAGGATCAACAACGTGAGCTACCATTGCTCGACAAAATCATTAGAAGATACAACAGAGCATACGAGTGACTCTGAACGAATCATATCTTCATCTGATACGTCTGATCTACTGAGAGTATCTGTCACCACATCCTCTTTTCCTGAGAAATAAGTAATGGTAAAATCAAATTCTGCGTGTCGGGTTAATTGTGAATTCACCCACCGAGAATAATAAAGCCTATTCGTTTTCCCTAGGATACTTATCAACGGTTTATTATCAGTTAATATCGTAAATTAATGTCCATCTAGGTAGTGCTCAAAATGCAGCACTGCAGAATAAACCGCTAGTATATCCTTTCCAAGCGTGTCATATCATTTCTCGCGATCTTGGAGTTTCCTACTATAGAATCCTATCGGCTTGACTATAGCATTATCGCTCTGATGTAACACTCCCCTATGGATATATCGGAAGCATCTGTGACCAGCTCAAACGGCTTAGTCCAATCCACAGATGCTTATGTGGTAATTTGGTTTAACAGATCTTTGGCCCTCTGGAATTTCTCTTTGTCGTCTTAGCTAAAATTAATGGTCCAGGACTTCTTGGTCATGCTCCGTTCACGAAATATAAGTCGAGTTAATGGCCCTAAAATTCAAGCTAAACCTGGTATAAAACGACGAAAACAGCTAATCATCAACAAAAATCTACAAAATTGACGTACTGTTCTGAGTTCTTGCACATCTTTGATTGTTTTTACTTTATCTTCCAAGAGTTTGATTTCATCCTTCGAAATGAAGTGTCCAAGAAATTTAACAGTAGAACAACCAACCCTGCTCTTTTCTGGCTTTACTACCAATCAATAATGTTCCAGCTTATATAAAACGACGTCCAAGTGCTCTTGGTGTTCCTCCCTAAATTGACTATATATAAAGATTACATCTATATACACTAGCAAATAGACAGTCTTGAAGAACTCCCTCCGTCAGATGCTGGAATGTCTGACATGCATTCATCAAACCAAAATGCATACATAAAAACTCATGCGATCCACTTTCAGGAAATCGCACTGCGGTGAGCGGTAGAGATTTTGACTCCATAGGTACGTGATAGTACGCTTTCTGCAGATCTAACGTAGTATAAACATCATACCCCATTATATCTCTGATCAAAGTACTCTGGTTCGGTAGAGGATACGAATCACCTTTCGTTACCGAGTTCAATAGACGATTGTTACCACAAACCAACCATTGAACAGGTTCAGGTTTGGGAACTACTTCTATTGGAGATGCAAAATTGGAATTTGAGCACCTACAAATTCTTTCTTCCCCCAACCGCTTAAATTCTTTAAAAGCAACCTGTTGCTTATGTTGTGCGTACGATTGAGCCTTCGCTGAACAGGGTAGTGGTTCCACCAACTCGATTTGGTGATCTAAGCTTGTCTTTAAACCCTTCCGCTTAGCATTGAATGGTAGAATCACGGCCAGGTGTTTCTCGATGATATCCACCAAGTCATCGGTCACGACGTGTCTGGGTAGTCTCACTGACCTAACTACTGAGGTCCCAGTCTCAGCATAAGTCACTATCCCAGTGCCCTGTCTAATGGTCCTAGATTTAGGATCTAAAGCAAGGTTAAAATAGAACAAAACATCCAACCCAATGATGTCATGCTTTATATCAGCGATCAGAAAATTCCACGTAAATGGTGATTTCTGCCCCAATGTCACTGACAATTCTTTAATTCCCTTAACATCAATTGGGCTTCCATTGGCAGCCCATAATTGATAATCGAATGTGGAGCTATCAATTTTTAGCACAGTTAATCGAACTATGCTCACCTTTGCACCCGTGTCTATTACGAAGTTTGATCCACTAAGTTCATTTCCTATAACGAACATATTGTTGCTACAACCAGCAACCTCTTTGAGATTACATTCCAGTCAAAATTTAACAGATTTTCAAACTGTATTTCTGCGCGTTTCTTCATCCGAACTTAACATCGATGATTTTAAGATGCCCCAAATATGCATACCTTGGAGCCTTGCGTGCGCAATCCCACCTATGGCTTCTATTACCAGGAGATCCACTATTTTTCTGGTGGCTTACACTAGGCCACAGAAGGAGTACTTCCTTTTCATCGGGGATCACTTAACCTTGGAAACGTGCATTCTTCCTCCTGAAACTTTCCATGCTCGGCGTATTTACGATGCGAAATGCACCACTTGCGTGGTCCTTGCACATCCTCAATTGATTCGACTCTCAATGCTTGGAAGTTGAACTTTGACCCGAGAATTCACCCTACCTCCATTGGAACTTTCCCTCTTTTGGTTTCATCCAACCCACATTCCTTCGGAGGATACTTAATTCATACTCTACGGCCAGGAGTCTCTCTGGAAGATGTTTGATTTTCTGCTCTAGGCGTGCTGTTACTATATACACCTTAGGTTCCTTCTGACGATACACTTTGTCCAACCCTTTGAGCTTCTTTGGCCACTCTTGCTCCAATGTATCATAAACATCCAAAGTGGCTCTTAATCTAGCAGGCAATTCTGCTACAAATATACTGTTTATAACTTCCTCAGAAATATCAAGCTCGGTGGATTTTGAAATAAGTCTGTCATAAAACTTAGATGGGAGTTGATTTCAGATCTTTTCCTGACGTAATAAGTCAGTCATCCGTTCAATCCTCTCGGGTTGATACGGTCCATGAAGTTCTTCAACCAGGAGCTCAAATTCATTTACAGTTTCGTTCTCAGTAACAAATTTCCTGAGTCTAAATAGATTCTTCCTAATAGGCTCAGGCAAACCTTTCTGTAGTGTCGATCATTCTTCTTAGTTTAAAATAAAATTTGGCATCTTCGGCCCATTCAGAATGGTTGTCTGGTCTGTACTTGGTGAGCTTCACATTTTTATCCATAGAATTGCGGTAAAAGAGATCATCTACCTCAAATCTTTCCGCACAGAGGATCCTGGCTCGGTCGCTATTTTTTTGTGGATGCCCTTTGGTCACTTCCATAAGAGAGCCTATGAGATGCCAGGCTCGGATAATCCATATATGCGGTATAATCATCTAATTGGGAGCACTTAAGTTCCTCTAAACTATCTTTTAAACTACATTCCTTAAGACCACCTGCTAATTGCTCTGTATCCTCAATATTTAATAAACCAGCCATAATATTAGAATATGATTTCTTGCAATTTATATATTATAATAATAAGTGTGTTCTCCCAAATACGGTGATATCCACAGATGACGGAACAATACGGTGCTGACCTTGAAACAAATATCCAAGTCAATTACCTGAAGCAAATTTGAGATCCTTCTCAATAATGTGTATTAAGAACGATAGATGGATGCAAATTTCAATATTTTATTAGCAAAGAGTATTCAGATAGAACCATGCAGCAAAGCGTGCATGCAACTCAATAACTCAGAAAAACTCTCTTATAAACATTCAACAAGACAAGTCAAAAACTTCGACAATATGAACAAAAGAAACTTCCCGAAAAATTCAATATTTTTTAAAAACAAAATATTGTTTTATGAAACCAGCAATAACCTCAAATGACCAAAAATAAAATTTGTTTTATTTTTATATGAGGAGTTGTTTGATGTTCAATAAATAATTAACCTCCAAAAATTGTGATGACGGTTTTCTTTAGAGTTATTTCATTTAACTGGCCGTAAAACCCTTATGGGAGACGAGGATATAGGCTGCGTGTTAATACTTCTAGCCCACATACAATTCGCCGACATATTGCGTAAATGAAATTCAAATTCAATTTACGCGGCACCAATGAGAAACAAGCGAAATTTGCCGTTAACCAATGGCGTGCGAGCTGTCAATTTAAGGCTATTAAAGCACGGTAAATTTACCATGCTAGTCAATTATAGCGTTTGCCCTCTGCTGTGCGTTACGTGTGCGTGCAGTCTACTATCGTAATCTACGCTGATTTTTGGACTTGCTTCACAAACATTGACAATTTCAGTCACGCCAATCTTGTTGCAGCACAACTAGTGAGTCGGAGCAATATCTACATTTGATCATTTCATTGTGCCAGTTATTGCAGATATTCTGTAACACGTGGCACGAAGTTACAACCCAACGATGTTCAATCTTGACAAATATAGTTCTTTTTAAAGTCAAATAGTCTAACTCTCGTTTTTACGCAGTATTTCTCTTAACTGTGATTTAAGCAACAATCTCTGTAAGTTTCAAGCAGTTTTAATTGAGATTTCTTGAACTGCAAATTTAATTGAAATTAATAGGGTTTTGTTTAAGAATAATAGTCACCCGCGCGCAATACGCAGGTAACATGCAGTGGATTAATGTGTTTCTATGTTTAAACACTGGAATTACGTAGTTTACATGTCTTAACCATTTTTACACAACTACTAACAGTTTAGTTATGATTCTATTAATCCTGACATCAGGTGTTTCTCAATCTTTTTTCCGAAACTCTAAAGTTCAATGGATTTATGTAATCTAAACATTCAAAAATTAGTAAACAGTGAAATAATTATTTTTGGTGCTTTTTATGACTACTTTTACACGATTTCTTTCCATCTATTATCAGTGACAATATTTATTGTGTTTCGTTTCATCAATTATCAGTGACTTTAAACTAAATTGCTAATCAGTCTGGATTTATACTATCGTACTTTTTCAATTATTTACATGAATTCATCCCGATTCAGCCGATTGTGTTTATTGTGACTACTTTTGTTTTAGACATTCAATTGTGTTGACAATATATTATTGTGTTGCCGTCTAGAGCACGGTCCATTTGGTTTAACAGTGAATTGATTCATGCATTGCAACATAACATTCAACAAACGTCTGATAAGACGGATGAGTCTTCATACTTCACCCTTCGGAAGAAGGTCGGGTACTAAACATGAAACGGGTATTGATAATAACCTTCATGGAAATGTAGGAATAAGATATTTTTACTAAATAAACAGCTATCCGTAAAAACCTATTAAAATAACAGCAAAACCTCCTTCATAAATGCATTTATGTAGGAGGTTTTGTAGTTATTGTAATAGGTTTTGCGGGGTAGCTGTCTATTTAGTAATAATATCCTATTCCTACATTTCCATGGAAGTTATTATCACTACCTGTTCCATGTATAGTCCCCCACCCTTTTTCCGAAGGGTGAAGTATGAAGATTCATTCGTCTTATCAGACGTTTGTTGAATGTTATGTTGCAATGCATGAATCAATTCACTGTTAAACCAAATGGACCGTGCTCTAGACGGCAACAAAATAATATATTGTCAACACAATTGAATGTCTAATACAAAAGTATTTACAATAAACACAATCGGCGGAATCGTGATGAATTCATGTGAATGATTGAAAAAGTACGATGATATAAATCCAGACTGAATAGCAATGTAGTTTAAAGTCACTGATAATTGATGAGAAGAAACACAATAAATATTGTCACTGATAATGGATGGAGAGAAATCGTGTAAAAGTAGACATAAAAAGAAATACAAATAATTATTCCACTGTTTGCTAGGTTTTGAATGTTTAAATTACTTAAATCCATTGAACTATAGAGTTTCGGAAAAATGATTGTGAAACACCTGATGTCAGGATTAGTAGAATCATAACTGAACTGTTAGTTGTTGTGTAAAAAATGGTCAAGGCATGTAAACTAAGTAATTCCAGTGTTTGAACATAGAGATACATTAATCCATTGCATGTTACCTGCGTATTGCGCGCGGGTGTCTATTATTCTTAAACAAAACACCATTAATTCCAATTAAATTTGCAGTTCAAGAAATCTCAATTAAAACTGATTTAAATTAACAGAGATCGTTGCCAAAATCACAGTTAAGAGAAATATTGTATAAGAACCAGAGTTAGACTATTTGACCTGTGTCAAAATTGAACATAGTTGGGTTGTAACGCGGAGCCACGTGCTACAATTCCACGAGATCACTCAGTAACTCAATCGACACGGATGTCAACGCCACAACAGAAAGAACAACAACCCTGTCAACCAGAGCTGGTCTCAAGCGTCTAGCGGTATTTCTAGCCACTGCTTCACTAACTAACTTTCTCGGCCGGAGAACGCAATACCGGCCCTAATAAGGGCCATTGGCAGAAATATATCAGCCATCCTTGGCTCCTAACTGACTTTGAAACGCCATAAGCCATTTACTTAAAACTGAGGCGTTTACAAAATTGGCGACCGCGCCAGGATACTGAGAACTGTACTGTTTTTTTTAATTATTAGCAAATCATGAAAATTTTGGTATAAATACAATCGACTGTTTCTTTTCCATTTTTCTTGAAGTACAGTAAATTGACATTTACATATACCACGTTTTACTCTGGTTGTTAATCTTTCTAAAGTCGAGGTCTTGTGGGCATTTTTTTGTTTGGAATTATTTTTTGAGAAAAGGTATTTAATAATTCAATAATTTTCTCCTACGTGCAAAGTGTAAATTTTGGTGATCTCGGGTGCCAAACTGGAACGTGTACCCAAAATATTTTCTTGATTTTGTGAAAGAAAGTTATTGACTGTACTAAAGTGTTGAACTGTGACTTGTGATTTTGTGAAAGAACTAATTTTATCTGTGTTCTGTGCTCATCACGCCAGATTCAATTGCGGAAAATACTATTACAACTGTGGAGGCCGATTGTGGGTAATTGTTTCGTTTAAAGTCTTTTTATAAATTTTTCATCTTGCTTATAAATTTATGCTTTTAAGATCCCGTAAGATTTTTAGAATGTCAAGTCTAACTCTAGATATTGATGTTCCTGTTTGAGATGGAGATAGCGAACTATACTTTATGCGCGTACACTCCGCTTTCTTCCCGTTTCCAGGTTATGACAGTCATCAAAACCTGTCAAAGGTTTTCGCTAAACTACCTTATTATAATTGAAATGTTATGCACTATATCTTCAAATTAGTTAACATTACATACAATCAATTGCTAGTCATTTTTGCATAATGTTACACTCGAATTATACCTTAATTGTTCCTAATTTGATGATGTATATATTATTCTTTTCAGTCGAACTTTCTGATATTGATATATTGTATTGTACAACTAGTGAGATATACCTATCTACATGAGATTAATTGCACAATTATTGTGATGTGATAATTATTTTAATATATATTGTACAATTTTCAATTTTATTATTTGATGGAATATGTGTGGTTTGAATCCAAATAAAGATATTCTATTCTATTCTATTCTAAAAAGAATTGCAGCGGCGGAATTTTCCGAAGCTTGAGGCCATTAGGATACTAACCAATCTCATTTTGGGCCTCCAAAACGAAGTAGAATCGTTGCTGGGTCCCACTATATCTGAGCAGATAATAAATATAAATACGCAGTTAGACATGCCAAACATTGGCCCCATTGAGATTTTCAGGGAATTGTGGTAACGCTGGTATGAAAACTATATTTCTGATCATGAGGCTAATGTTGATTTTATTAACAATCTTCCACAGTCACTAATATTGTTTGTCAGACAGCTCCCCAACATTCTCTGCATAGATGACTTATCTGAAATATGCGAGATAGAATTTAGGATTTTGGATCCTAAGTTAACTTCGTCACACTTTTTTCCTTCCCCGCAGGATGATAGTATCTTCTCTTAAGAGAGGACAATAGCAAACATGGCTTAAGTTCTAGATGGATTAGCCAAAGAGAAACCTGAGTTAAATCAGATGAACTGGCGACCAAATTTTACGCCCAAAACACATTATACCAGTAGGCGGTGATCGAGATCCCCGCAATCCTTTAACGGATATGCCCCAAGGAACTGGTGCTATAATCACCAGAAGGTTTTATTCATGTCAAGTCTGGCTCTGCCGTTCAGAATAATTTCCGAATGAATGCCAATTTCCACAGTTGACGGGAAAGACCACAGAAAACAGGCGCAGTAGTGCATCAGGATCGGGAAACGTATGACGCAGAAAGTAGAAGACCGTTCCTTCTGCGCATCAACGGCATCAACGGCGCCACAAGGAAGCAATCTCTTATAATCTGACATGTCTATTGACTCTCTTCGTCCACTCCGAATATGCCACATAGATAGCCAAACTGACAATGTCAGTCGCAATCACCATGACCCGGCTGAACAGCCCAACGAACTTCTGCATCTTCTTGATTTCAGAACTGGCGAAGAATTCACGTAGACACAGGTGCAGCAGTCTCAGTTCTCAAGGGTAATTCAATGGCCGAAATGTTGCTAGGCGTTCTATTCGCAACAGCTACAGGTGAATTTTACTCACAACTTCATTGTTGCCAAGGTCTCACACAAAATAATAGACCTTGATTTCCTTTTGAAATTTCATGACAACGCCGCTTACTGTTTGTCATATCTCGATGACATAATGGTATTCAGTCCAGACTTAAAATCTCATGTCAAGCATTAACGAAATGTCCTTTCACACTTATCATACCACGGACTCAGGATCAACTGTGACAAGACGCAGATTGTAACTACATCCGTGGACTTCTTAGGGCATCGTATCACGCCACAAGGTATTCAACCTTTGCCGTCAAAGGCAAATTCAATCAGGAATATCAAGTCACCGAAGACTGTTAGCGAGTTGCAGAAAATTTTGGAAGTCCTAAACTACTATCGCAAGTACTTTCCCGGTCTTTCAAGACAACTTTATCGTTGTGTAGGCACCTGCGGAATCGAAAAGGACTTAGCAAGAATTCCATCATTACATGGTCATCTGAAGACGAGGAATTACTTCGACTCGCCATCAACTCGTTAGTAAATGCTACAATGCTAACGCATCCAGATTTTCAACAACCATTTCTACTCACGACAGATGCTTCTGAATTCGCTATTGGAGCCACTTTGGAACAAGAGATCAACGGAGTTCGGAAGCCTATCAGTTTCTACTCGCGTACTCTCCAACCAGTAGAAACGAGGTACGACACTTTCGGCCGAGAACTTCTCGCCATCCACGACGCAGTGCGCCATTTTATCAGCAACATTGGCAGTAGCAGATTTGTTGTTTTCACAGATCATGCACCACTAGTTAGCGCACTTCGAAACGCAACTTCAACTATCGCCAAGTTCCCTGCCAGAGTGGAAAGACAGCTTTCACGTCTAAGCGAATGACAATTTGACATCTTTCACGTCAAGGGCGAACAAAACTTCATTGCAGACGCCCTTTCCAGGCCAGACGTCTCTCTACAACCACCTTCGCCGTCGCCATTCACTGTCAACTCCGTGACAATCAGGGAACCTGCACTAACGTCATTCCTCCTGCAAACGGAACAGCGCGGTGACATTCACATTCAAAGATCAATAGCCCGTCACCCAACCAAGTTAATATGCCGTCTGTGAGAAGGCTTACCAATTGTTTACTTCACGGGTACGCAGCCCAACAAGCCAGTTCTGCCGACCAGCCTTCAGAGAAAGGTTTTCGATTCAATTCACTCAATTTCTCACCCAGGAAGCCAAGCGACTGTCCGACTACTTACAGATCGTTTCTGGGGTCACAGGCTCAGGAAGAACGCTAAACGCTGGGTCTCTGAGTATGCAATTTGCCGGAAAACAAGATCACACGGCACACTTGTTCTAAGTTGCGAAATTTCCGAACTACTTCTCGCCTAGCCATCGTCCACGTCGACATAGTTCATCTGACAAAGGTTCAAGGTTTCAGCTACCTTCTAACTATGATTGATAGATTTACACGATGGCCTGTGCATTACCTCTTGGCACCATTTATGCAGACGAAGTAACTAACGGTTTTATCTCTGCATGGATATCCAATTATGGTGTTCTCAATGAGGTCATCACTGACAGAAGCACTTGCTTCTCATCGGATCGTTTCAAAACCACCTTGCGGTTCATGGAATGCACCTTACTCCAGACGACTGCCTACCATCCCCAATCTGACGGTATGCTAGAGAGAATGCATAAGGAACTCAATGCTGTTTTAGCATCCTCGTCCATTAATGGCAACTGAGTCGACGCACTACCTTTAATTATGCTTGCTGTGCGATCCCGCACTCGTGAATCCATTAAAACGTCTGCGTGACAACTCTTGTATGGCATGGATCTACGCCTGCCTAGTCAGCTCCCATGTCTACCCGCACAGAATGATCCGATTTTATTTCGGTAACATGTCCGAAGAGCAGCCAAGACATACGCCTCCTCCAGTCTTAGGTCAAACGCAGCACCACTGCTGCGAGAGAGTACTCGTTCGCAACGACACTGCTGTTGCCCCACTAAAACCAAAGTATCGCGGTCCTTACCTGATTTTGCTCAGAAAACCCAAATACTTCATTATCATGCAAGGCGCGACACCGATATCAATAAGCATAGACGGGTTGAAACCGTTTATCGAGCCGCTTGATCCTGGGAACATTTAGCCTTCTACCCACGTCTCAGGCTCCATCTGCCTACAATCTCAACCTAGCAATAGCTTTCTTTCCATAACGCGTGACTGATGATATTTATTAACATTAATTTTTCGTTATTCTACGTATAAAATTTTTAATTTTATTCGCACCACCTGCGCCCTATATGACGCAACGTGACCTCTATGAATCCACTTGATTCATATTTCTTCTCACACTCACTTTTCTCACGTGGTATAACCAGTTGTTCTTAGCTAACAACTGTGTAGCATTTTTTAAACAATTCTTTGGTATTATGCCATCTCTAAGGCAATGTTTGAGTACACTTTTTTGAAATTACCTTTTGATTTTTATGTAAACATTTTACATTGTAACGTATGGCTCACATCTGAGCTCACACTGTCTATTTTTGTATGACCAACTACTTAGTGTTAACGCCTTTGTGTAGCAACATTAAGTAATTATCAGTTTCATATCATGATACAGGCCACTTTCAATGCATATCTCAACTTCATCAGTTGCACAGTGACCACTCTACAAATATCATGGCCACAACGTCCAGCACAAACTAGCTCCTTTGGTCGTATACAAGCACATTGACGGTGATCTAGCCTGCCCAGATTTTAATTTACACCTGGCAACATCAGTGGCAATTTACCTTGAAATCCTCACGCTGCGGCACCCAAAACCTTACACTGCTCTATTTTGCCTCGCGCGATATGACCGGTCACTACAGCTAACAATTTGTGTAGCAATTCCTAGTGGTTATTTGGCATCATATCATTATTGAAACAACCAACAAGCATACTTCAGCACAGCATTTACGGTACATTTTTTATAGCTATGGGCAGAATAATAACCAGTGTCCTAACTTGGTTCGATCCCTGCAATGCATTTCTTATCCAGCCTCCCGAGAGGAATGTATTTTCTTTTTTCAGAGAGGAAAGTGATGTAACAGCTCAAGAACAATTCGCCAGCATATTGCGTAAATGAAATTCAAAATCAATTTACGCGGCACCATTCAGAAAAAAGCAAAATTTGCCATTAACCAATGGCGTGCGAGTTGCCAATTTAAAGCTATTTAAGCAAGGTGAATTTACCATGCTAGTCAGTTGTAACGTTTGCCTTCTTCTGTGCGTTACGTTTGCGTGTTGTCTGCTACTGTCATCTACGCTGATTTGTCGACTTTTTTCACACACATTGGCAATTTCAGTCACGCCAATCTTGTTGCTGCTCAACTAGTGAGACGGAGCAACATCTACATATAATTACTTCTGTGTGTCAGTTACTGCAGATCTTCAACGAGATTACTCAGCTACTCACTCAACACGGGAGCCATTGCAATGGAACCCCCCTACGGCTCCTACTAGCGGGGGTTTCATCCTTTTCCTGGTGATGGATTTCTCTCTACCGGTTTAGCGCTTCCTTTCCATCTGGGTCCACCTAACCGCGGGTATATACAATTCTCACCTTGGCAGTTTGCACTTCTTCCGTATTCGCAATGCGCCTTACACCATCTGCGTGGCCCTTCGAAGCGTTGTGTCGAGTGACTCCCTCAACGTCTAGTATATCTTTCCTGATTCTGACGTTGCGAAATGTCTCGATGTAAACTAGCAACTTCTCTAAATAAGTAACGCAAGGTTTCTCGTATCGTCACGTTGGTTTCGGCATCTGCCCTGACTGGCTGCCTCATGACAGAATCTGCGGTTACAGCATGTACTTGTGGTTCCTGCTGTTTATACACTCCGTCTAGCCCTCTCAGCTTTGTTGGCCAGTCAATATTCATTGTGTCAAATACTTCTAATGTGGTTCTAAACCTAGATGGTAGCTCAGCTGTAAAAATAGAATTTACCACATCTCTGGATATATTCAACCTGGAAGCTTTCGTGTAAAGGCGTTCCTAAAACTCTGATGGTAGTTGACGCCCCATCTTTTCTAAGCGTAATAATTCTCACATTTGTGCCGATCTTCCAGGCTGATATCTTTGTTGGATTTCGGCCATTAATAACTCAAATGCATTATACGGTTTTTCTTCTACAGTTCTGTCTCTGAAATGTTCCAAGGCGTTTCGGAAATTCGCAGGCAATGCCATCCATGCTGCAACAAATTTCTCCATATGGTTTACGATATTATAAGCGCTAAATATCATTTGGGTATCCCTGACCCAACTTGAGTGTTGTTCAGATTTATATTGCGGTAGACTGAATATTCTTGGACTGGCGCGGTCGCCAAATTTTGTAGAGGCTCCTAACCTATTAGTGTCTGAGAACCCCATAGATGGCAGATCGTGATCAGTCTTTACATGTATAATGGAATCTGATAAGCTAGTACTTTCATTCATATCTGTTAGATTTATACCTGCCATGTCTTGTGCTCACTTGCTGGTGCCCACAAACTTAAGATGAGCTGCCATGTCGATCGTATTTAATTATTAATTTGATATTTTAATGCTAGGCAATCGGAATGTGAAACCCTTCACGTTACAAAACACCCCAACAAATAATCTGGAAAGAAATAGAAATGAAATACAGAATTATTAAATTACCTGTTCCAGAACGTCCCCAAATATATGCATAAATAAAAATAAAAGACAGTGTTAGCAGGACTATACTGTGTAAATCGAGTAAATTTACTAAATGGAGAAAATGAAATAAATTCAGCAGGCCGAGGAAGTTACAACCAGTCACGACAGTATGCTCGAAAACTGAAATTGTGCACAATTAAAAGTATTTAAACAGTCAAGTATTTAAACAAAGAAAATTCTGGAAAGTAAATGAATAAATTATTTTTAAATAAAATTCGTTTAAATCAGCAAAGGTTTAAATTTATCAGTATTGTCACTTTAATTTTGGGAGGAAATATCTTCCTCACATACACTCATCTCAAAATGACGGCTAGTAGTAGACGATCATCATTCTTTGGCTGACGTTGTACCCTTCCAAGAACGAATTGTGCATAATGGCGCCCGTGAAGACGGTATCGCGCCTGGACAGTTGTCACTGGTTCTTCTGTTTCATCGGGTATTGCCAAACAACAGTTTTCATGTTGTGAATTGGTAGAATAAGATTTTACTATATTAGACAACGTGTATTCTGAGTTCTGCATTTCGTTATGTGCCTGTATGGTGGGATTGCACACATCAGATTCGTCTATGGAACGATGGTCATTCAACGCATCTGATAATTTAGTCCTATCGTCTAACCAGATAAACTGCGGAATGCAACGATCCAACGTAACACAATCCTCTATGTCATATACCCCTGTGATGACATTTTTGTCAGTCATCCTCAGATCAGTCTTCACATGTATAATGGAATCTGATAAGCTAGTACTTTCATTCATATCTGTTAGATTCATACCTACCTTGTCATGTGCTCACTTGGTAGTGTCCTCAAACTTAAGATGAGCTTCCATGTCGATCGTATTTAATTACTAATTTGAAATTTTAATGTTCGGCAATCGGAATGTGAAACCTTTTACGTTACAAAACACTCCAACAAATAATCTGGAAAGAAATAGAAATGAATATAGAATTATTAAACTACCTGTTCCAGAACGTCCCCAAATATATGCATAAATAAGAAATAGAAGACAGTGTTAGCAGGACTATATTTTGGAAATCGTGTAAACGTTAAATGGAGAAAATGAAATTAATGCAGCAGGCCGAGGAAGTTACAACCAGTCACGTACAGTATGCTCGAAAACTGAAATTGTGCACAATTAAAAGTATTTAAACAGTCAAGTATTTAAACAAAGAAAATTCTGGAAAATAAATGAATATATTATTTTTAAATAAAATTCGTTTCAGTCAGCCAAGGTAATTTAAATTTATCCGTTATTGTCACTTTAATTTTTGAGGAGGAAATATCTTCCTCCACATACACCACCTTCTCAAAAAATGACGGCTATTAGTAGACGTAATCATCATTGTTTTGCTGACGTTGTACCCTTCCAGAACGAGTTGAGTATAATGGCGCCCGTGAAGTCGGCATCGCGCCCTGTACAGTTGTCACTGGTTCTTCTGTTTCATCGGGTATTGCCTAACAGTTTTCATGTTGTGGACTGATGAGAATAAGATTTCGCTATATTAGACAACGTGAATTCTGAGTTCTGCATTTCGTTATGTGCCTGTATGGTGGGATTGCACACATCAGATTCGTCTATGGAATGATGGTCATTCAACGCATCTGATAATTCAGTCCTATCGTCTAACCAGATAAACTGGGGAATGCAACGATCCAACGTAACACAATCCTATATGTCATTTACCCCTGTGATGACATTTTGTCAGTCATCCTCAGATCAGTCTTCACATGTATAATGGAATCTGATAAGCTAGTACTTTCATTCATATCTGTTAGATTCATACCTGCCATGTCTTGTGCTCACTTGCTAGTGTCCTCAAACTTAAGATGAGCTTCCATGTCGATCGTATTTAATTACTAATTTCATATTTTAATGCTAGGCAATCGGAATGTGAAACCTTTCACGTTACAAAACACCCCAACAAATAATCTGGAAAGAAATAGAAATGAAATAGATAATTATTAAATTACCTGTTCCAGAACGTCCTCAAATATATGCATAAATAAGAAATAGAAGACAGTGTTAGCAGGACTATATTGTGGAAATCGAGTAAACGTTAAATGGAGAAAATGAAATAAATGCAGCAGGCCGAGGAAGTTACAACCAGTCACGTACAGTATGCTCGAAAACTGAAATTGTGCACAATTAAAAGTATTTAAACAGTCAAGTATTTAAACAAAGAAAATTCTGGAAAGTAAATGAATAAATTATTTTTAAATAAAATTCGTTTCAATCAGCAAAGCAAATGTAAATTTATCGGTTATTGTCACTTTAATTTTGGAGGAGGAAATATCTTCCTCTACATACACCATCATCTCAAAAAATGATGGCTAGTAGTAGACGTAATCATCATTCTTTGGCTGACGTTGTACCCTTCCAGAACGAATTGTGCATAATGACGCCCGTGAAGTCGGCATCGCGACCTGGACAGTTGTCACTGGTTCTTCTGTTCCATCGGGTATTGCCAAAAAGTTTTCATGTTGTGAATTAGTAGAATAAGATTTCGCACTATTAGACAACGTGTATTCTGAGTTCTGCATTTCGTTATGTGCCTGGATGGTGGGATTGCACACATCAGATTCGTCTATGGAATGATGGTCATTCAACGCATCTGATAATTCAGTCCTATCTTCTAACCAGATAAACTGGGGAATTCAACGATCCAACGTAACACAATCCTCTATGTCATATACCCCTGTGATGACATTTTTGTCAGTCATCCTCAGATCAGTCTTCACATGTATAATGGAATCTGATAAGCTAGTACTTTCATTCATATCTGTTAGATTCATACCTGCCATGTCTTGTGCTCACTTGCTAGTGTCCTCAAACTTAAGATGAGCTTCCATGTCGATCGTATTTAATTACTAATTTGATATTTTAATGCTAGGCAATCGGAATGTGAAAACTTTCACGTCACAAAACACCCCAACAATTAATCTGGAAAGAAATAGAAATGAAATAGGGAATTATTAAATTACCTGTTTCAGAACGTCCCCAAATATATGCATAAATAAGAAATAGAAGACAGTGTTAGCAGGACTATATTGTGGAAATCGAGTAAACGTTAAATGGAGAAAATGAAATAAATGCAGCAGGCCGAGGAAGTTACAACCAGTCACGTACAGTATGCTCGAAAACTGAAATTGTGCACAATTAAAAGTATTTAAACAGTCAAGTATTTAAACAAAGAAAATTCTGGAAAATAAATGAATAAATTATTTTTAAATAAAATTCGTTTCAATCAGCCAAGGTAATTTAAATTTATCAGTTATTGTCACTTTAATTTTTGAGGAGGAAATATCTTCCTCCACATACACCACCTTCTCAAAAAATGACGGCTAGTAGTAGACGTAATCATCATTCTTTGGCTGACGTTGTACCCTTCCAGAACGAGTTGTGCATAATGGCGCCCGTGAAGTCGGCATCGCGCCCTGTACAGTTGTCACTGGTTCTTCTGTTTCATCGGGTATTGCCAAACAGTTTTCATGTTGTGAATTGGTAGAATAAGATTTCGCTATATTAGACAACGTGTATTCTGAGTTCTGCATTTCGTTATGTGCCTGTATGATGGGATTGCACACATCAGATTCGTCTATGGAACGATGGTCATTCAACGCATCTGATAATTCAGTCCTATCGTCTAACCAGATAAACTGGGGAATGCAACGATCCAACGTAACACAATCCTCTATGTCATTTACCCCTGTGATGACATTTTTGTCAGTCATCCTCAGATCAGTCTTCACATGTATAATGGAATCTGATAAGCTAGTACTTTCATTCATATCTGTTAGATTCATACCTGCCATGTCTTGTGCTCACTTGCTAGTGTCCTCAAACTTAAGATGAGCTTCCATGTCGATCGTATTTAATTACTAATTTCATATTTTAATGCTAGGCAATCGGAATGTGAAACCTTTCACGTTACAAAACACCCCAACAAATAATCTGGAAAGAAATAGAAATGAAATAGATAATTATTAAATTACCTGTTCCAGAACGTCCCCAAATATATGCATAAATAAGAAATAGAAGACAGTGTTAGCAGGACTATATTGTGGAAATCGAGTAAACGTTAAATGGAGAAAATGAAATAAATGCAGCAGGCCGAGGAAGTTACAACCAGTCACGTACAGTATGCTCGAAAACTGAAATTGTGCACAATTAAAAGTATTTAAACAGTCAAGTATTTAAACAAAGAAAATTCTGGAAAATAAATGAATAAATTATTTTTAAATAAAATTCGTTTCAATCAGCCAAGGTAATTTAAATTTATCCGTTATTGTCACTTTAATTTTTGAGGAGGAAATATCTTCCTCCACATACACCACCTTCTCAAAAAATGACGGCTAGTAGTAGACGTAATCATCATTCTTTGGCTGACGTTGTACCCTTCCAGAACGAGTTGTGCATAATGGCGCCCGTGAAGTCGGCATCGCGCCCTGTACAGTTGTCACTGGTTCTTCTGTTTCATCGGGTATTGCCAAACAGTTTTCATGTTGTGAATTGGTAGAATAAGATTTCGCTATATTAGACAACGTGTATTCTGTGTTCTGCATATCGTTATGTGCCGGTATGGTGGGATTGCACACATCAGATTCGTCTATTTAACGATGGTCATTCAACGCATCTGATATTTCAGTCCTATCGTCTAACCAGATAAACTGGGGAATGCAACGATCCAACGTAACACAATCCTCTATGTCATTTACCCCTGTGATGACATTTTTGTCAGTCATCCTCAGATCAGTCTTCACATGTATAATGGAATCTGATAAGCTAGCACTTTCATTCATATCTGTTAGATTCATACCTGCCATGTCTTGTGCTCACTTGCTAGTGTCCTCAAACTTAAGATGAGCTTCCATGTCGATCGTATTTAATTACTAATTTCATATTTTAATGCTAGGCAATCGGAATGTGAAACCTTTCACGTTACAAAACACCGCAACATATAATCTGGAAATAAATAGACGTTAAAAACAGCATTATTACATTACTTGTTCCAAAACGTCCCCAATATAAACGGGAGTTAAAAGTACAAGTCAGTGTTAGCACGAATACATTGTGGAAATCGAGTAACCGTTAAATGGAGAAAATTAATTAATTGCAGCAAGCCGAGCAAATTACAAACAGTCACGTACAGTATGCTCGAAAAACTGAAATAACGTACAATTAAAATATTTATACTGTAAACGCCCCGGCTTCAAGTAAATGCCGTACGACGTTACAAACTTGGTTAAGGTGCTCTGAATATAGATATTGTTATGATAGGGGGCCCTTAAAAGGGCCTGGTCTTGCGTTCATCTGAATTATTCAGAGTGTGAAGATGTCCTAGAGCCTTGGGTGGACTCTGGCTGTTGTTCCTTCTGTTGTCGAGTTGTAATCACGATGAGGAAAACATCGTGCAGGTTCTCCAATTAATTGGCTCGTCTCGCTGGTTGTACCGCAACAAGATGAGTCACGGATGTAGCCAATTGTTGGTGAAACAAATCAAAATCACCAGCGTAGGTATTGACAGCCGACAGAACGCACACGCGTAACGCAAAGCAGAATGCAAATGCGACAACTGACTTGCATGGTAAATTGCCGTGCTTAAATAGCATGCCATAGTAATATATGTCTACTTGCACACTATTGGTTAAACGGCAAGTTTCGCTTTTTTCTCATTGGTGCAACGTAAATAAAATTTAATTTAATTTACGCAATATGTCGGCCAATAATTTGTGTCGTTACAACACTTTCCTCTGTGAAAAAGAAGGAAAAAGAATTCCTCTCTGCGAGGCTAGATAAGAAATGTATGACAGAGTTCGAAAAGAGTTAAGCAAAAATATGATGAACCATAAATGCTGGGCTTAAATATGCTTGTTGGTTGCTTCAACAATGATATGATGCCAGGTAACCACTAGGAATTGCTACACAAATTGTTAGCTCTAGTGGTCGGTCATACCACGTGAGGCAAAATAGAGCAGTGTAAGTTTTTGGAGCCGCAGCGTGAAGATTTCGAGGTAAATCGCCTCTGAATTTGCCAGGTTTAAGTTAAAACCTAAGCAGGTTGGATCGTCATCAATGTGTTTGTATACGACCAAAGGAGCTAGAGTGCTCGACGTTGTGGTCATGACATTTGTAGAGTGGTCTTTGTGCAATTTATGAAGTTGAGATATGCATTGAAAGTGGCCTGTACCATGATATGAAGCTGATCACTACTTAGTGTTGCTACACGAAAGCGTTAGCTCCAAGTAGCTGGTCATACCAAAATAGGCAGTGTAATGTCATGTGTGAGAAATACATTATAATGTAAAAATATATACATTAAAATCAAAGGTAACTGCATAAAAATATGTACACGAACATTGCCTCAGAGATGGCATAATACCAAAGAACTGTTCAAAAATGCTACACAATTGTTAGCTAAGAACAGCTGGTTATGCCACGTGAGACAAATACGAAAAATAACGTAAGGTTAAAAAAAATTTTGATAGTTAATGTTAATGTTTAAAAAAATCAATTACGCGTTATACAAAGCAGGATATTGAGATTGTGGGCAGACGGAGCCTGAGACGTGTGTAGAAGGTTGAACGCTCTCAGGATCAGGCGGTTCGATAAACGGTTTCAACCTGTCTATGCTTACTGATGTCGGTGTAGCGCCTTGCATAATAATGAAGTATTTTGGTTGTCTGAGCAAAATCGGGTAAGGACCGCGATACTTTGGTTGTAGTGGTGCAACAGCATTATTGTTGCGAACGAGTACTCTCTTGCAGCTGTGGAGCTGTGGGTGAACGAAGACTGGACGAGGCGTATGTCTCGGCTGCTGTTCAGACATATTACCAAAATGAAGTCGAAGGCGGGTAGCTTCGTCTTGTGGGTCGTCTTGTGGGTCATCTTGTGCCGGTAGTAGACGTGGGAGCTGACTAGGCAGGCGCAGATCCATGCCATACAAGAGTTGTGACGCAGACGTTTTAATGGATTCACGAGTACGGGAACGCATGGCAAGCAGAACTAAAGGTAGTGCATCGACCCAGTTGCCATTAATGGACGAGGATGCTAAAGCTGCTTTGAGTTCCCTATGCATTCTCTCTACCATGCCATTAGCTTGGGATGGTAGGCAGTCGTCTGGCGTAAGATGCATCCCATGTACCGCAAGGTGGTTTTGAAACGATCAGATGAGAAGCAAGTGCCTCTGTCCGTGATGACCTCATTGGGAACACCGTAATTGGATATCCATGCAGAGATAAAACCATTAGTTACTTCGTCTGCAGAAATGGTGCCAAGAGGTAATGCCGCAGGCCACCGTGTAAATCTATCGATCATAGTTAGAAGGTAGCTGATACCTTGAACCTTTGTCAGATGAACTATGTCGATGTGGACGATGGCTAGGCGAGAAGTAGTTCTAAATTGTTGCAACTTAGAACGAGTGTGTCGTGTGATCTTATTTTTCTGACAAATAGCACACTCGGAGACACATCGTTTAACATTCTGCCTAAGTCTGTGACCCCAGAAACGATCTGTAAGAAGTCGGACAGTCGCTTGGCTTCCTGGGTGAGAAATTGAGTGAATTGAATCGAAAACTTTTCTCTGAAGGCTGGTCGGCAGAACTGGCTTGTTGGGCTGCGTACCCGTGAAGTAAACAATTGGTAAGCCTTCCCACAGACGGCATATGAACTTGGTTGGGTGACGGGCTATTGATCATTGAATTTGAATGTCACCGCGTTGTTCAGTTCGCAGGAGAGTTGGCGTTAGTGCAGGTTCACTGAGTGCCAGGGAGTTGAGAGTGAATGGTGACGGCGAAGGTGGTTGTAGAGAGACCTCTGGCCTGGGCAAGGCATCTGCAATGAAGTTCTGTTGACCCTTGACGTGAAAGACGTCAAATTGCCATTCGCTTAGTTGAGAAAGCTGTCTTTCCACTCTGGCAGGGTACTTGGTGATAGATGAAGTTGCGTTTCGAAGTGCGCTAACTAGTGGTGCATGATCTGTGAAAACAACAAATCTGCTACTGCCAATGATGCTGATAAAATAGCGCACTGCGTCGTGGATGGCGAGAAGTTCTCGGCCGAAAGTGTCGTACCTCGTTTCTACTGGTTGGAGAGTACGCGAGTAAAAACTGATAGGCTTCCGAAATCCGTCGATCTCTTGTTCCAACGTGGCTCCAATAGCGAATTCAGAAGCATCTGTCGTGAGTAGAAATGGCTTTTCGAAATCTGGATGCGTTAGCATTGTGGCATTTGCTAACGAGTTGATGGCAAGTCGAAGTAATTCCTCGTCTTCGGATGACCAAGCAATGATGGAATTCTTGCTAAGTCCTTTTCGGTTCCGCAGGTGCCTGCACAAAGTATAAAGTTGTTTTGAAAGGCCCGGAAGGAACTTGCGATAATAGTTTAGTACTCCCAGGATTTTCTGCAACTCGCTGACAGTCCTTGGTGACTTGATATTCTTGATTGAATTCGTCTTTGACGGCAACGGTTGAATACCGTGGGCCGTGATACGATGCCCTAAGAAGTCGACGGATGAAGTTGCAATCTGCGTCTTGTCACACTTGATCTTGAGTCCGTGGTTGGATAAGCGTGAGAGGACATTTCGTAGATGTTTCGCATGAGATTCTAGATCTGGACTGAATACCATAATGTCATCGAGATATGACATACAATAAGCAGAGTCGTCGCGAAGTATGTTGTCCATGAATCTTTGAAATGTCTGAGTAGCACACTTAAGTCCAAAAATGCATGCAAAGATATTCAAAAAGGCCAAATGGAGTGATGACTGCAGTTTTCTCGATATCCTCTGGTGCTACCTGGATGTGGTGGTAGGCTTGTCTGAGGTCAATCACTGAGAAGAAATTGCTGCCGTTGAGTTTTTCAAGTAAAGTGTTAATATTTGGAATGAAATATGCATCAGATTTTGTCACTAAATTTAGCTTACGATAGTCTCCGTAGGCTCTGTACGATCCGTTTGATTTGGAGACTAATTGCAGTGGTGACGCCCATGAACTTTTCGATGGTCTGATGATTCTCTTTTCCAAAAGCCTTCAGAATTCTTCTTGGGCAGCCTTCAGCTTAGCTGGGGCCAGTGGTCGCTTCTTGAGTGCAATAGGTTTTCCTTCTGTGACGATATCATGCATCGTGTTGGAGACTCGTAGCTCTGACTCGTTAAGATCGAAAAGCGATTTGTATTTTTGAAGAGCTGCTGATATCTCTGCTGAATGATGCACTGAGGTTGGCTGAATGACCTGTAACTCCAAACGCTCGGAGGCAAGTGTCCAAAAACTTTGCTCAATTCCAGTGGAGGGGTCGATGATCTTTTGATTGGCAAGATCAACAATGAGCCGAAATTTTAGAAGGAAATCAAGGCCTATTATATTATGTGAGACCTTGGCAATGATGAAGTTGTGGGAAAATACACGTCGTAGACCTATGTTGAGCGTGCGGTACCGGTAGCCATAAGTTCGTATGGGCTCGCCTTTATCTGTTGCGAGAAGAACGCCTAGCGATATCTCGGCCATTGAGTCACACTTGAGAACTGGGACTGCCGCACCTGTGTCTACGATGAACTCTTCGCCAGTTTTGAAATCAAGAAGGTGCAGAAGCTCGTTGGGCTGTTTGGCCGGGTCATGCAAACAAGTAGGCTGGTGATTGCAACCGGCGTTGACCGTTTGATTCTCTATGTGAAAAATTCGGCGTGGTCGAAAAAGTCGACAGGGATGTCGGATTGTTGTTGGCTTCTTCCCTGTGGCGCCGTTGATGCCGTTCATGTGCAGAAAGTACGTCTTCTACTTCCTGCGCCAGACGTTTCCCGATACTGATGCACCCTTGTGCCTGCAGTCTGTTGTCCTTTCCGTCAGCTGTGGAAATTGGCACTCATTCGGAAATTCTTTGGAACGACAAAGACAGACTTGGCATGAATAAAAAACTTCTGGTGGTTATAACACCAGTTCTTTGGGGCATATTTATTAAAGGATTGCGGAGATCTCGATCGCCGCCTACCATTATAATTTGACTTGGAAACGAATTTTGGTCGAGCATTCACTTGATTTAGCTCGGATTTGGTAATGGCCAATCCTTCTAGAACTTTAGCCATGTTCGCCACTGTCCTCTCTAAAGAGGAGAGTCTATCATCTTGCGGGGGTGAAGAAAAGGATGATGTATTCACTTTGGGTTCCAAAACCCTATATTCTAACTCACATCTCTCAGATAAGTCATCTATAGAGAGAGTGTTGGGGAGCTGTCTGGCAAAGAGTTTTAATGTTTGTGGAAGATTGTTAATAAAAACAACCTTAGCCTCATGGTCAGAAATGTTGGTTTTATACCAACGTTTCCGTAATTCCCTCAATATTTCGATGGGGCCAAGGTTTGGCATGTCTAACTGCGCATATTTGTTTATTATCTGCTCAGTCTCTGGGGGCCCAAGCAAGGATTCTACCTCGTTTTGTAGGCCCAAAATGGGATTAGGTAGCTTCCTAATGGCCTCAAGCTTAGGATAAATCCGTCGCTGCAATTCAGAAGGTAGTTTAGCAAAAACCTTCGACAGTTTTTGATGACTGTCATAATCAGGAAACGGGGAGAAAGCGGAGTCTACGCGCATAAAGAATAATTCACTATCTCCATCCCAAACAGGAACATCAATATCTAAAATTGGACCTGACATTCTAACAAACTTACGGGATCTTAAAAGCATAAATTTATAAGCAATATGAAATTATATATATATACTTTAACGAAACTGTTACACACCAAAAGGCTTCCACAGGTGAATGAGCGCAGAACAAAAGCACGTCACATTTACTGCTTCCAAAAATTGAAATTATCCGAAATTGAACCTGTCGAGTACGTACGGTGCCGTTTTGTACGTAGGAAAGATGAACAGAGGCCCCGTTGGCCTTTGATGCCAATGTAATATTATTATTATTATATCCGCAAAAAAAATTCAACACAAATCCAGGTACAGAAAACGCAAATGTTAATATATTTTTATCCCAAATAAATGAAAAAGGAAGTCAATTCTATTTATACCAAAAAAATCAGAACAATAATCAATATCCTGCCGGAGTCGCCAATTTTGTAAACGCCCCGGCTTCAAGTAAATGCCGTACGACGTTACAAACTCGGTTAAGGTGCTCTGAATATAGATATTGTTATGATAGGGGGGCCCTTAACAGGGCCTGGTCGTGCGTTCTCCTGAATTATTCAGAGTGTGAAGATGTCCTAGAGCCTTGGGTGGACACTGGGTTTTGTCGCTCCCGTGGTTGAGTTGTAATCACGATGTGGATAACGTCGTTCAGGTTCTGCAATTAATTGGCTCGTCTCGCTGGTTATACCGCAACAAGATGAGTCACGGATGTAGACAACTGTTGGTGAAACTATCAAATCAACAGCATAGGTATTGACAGCCGACAGAACGCACACGCGTGACGCAAGGCAGAAATGCAATTGCGACAACTGACTTGCATGGTAAATTTCCGTGCTTAAATAGCATGCCATGCCTACTTGCACACTATTGGTTAAACGGCAAGTTTCGCTTTTTTCTCATTGGTGCAACGTAAATAAAATTTAATTTAATTTACGCAATATGTCGGCCATTAATTTGTGTCGTTACAATACAGTCAATTATTTAAACAAAGAAAATTCTGGAAAATAAATGAATTATTTCATTTTTAAATAAAATTCGTTTCAATTAGCCAAGGTAGTTTAAATTTATCAGTTTTTGTTACTTTAATTTTGGCGGAGGAAATATCACCTCGGCAAACGCAATAACGACTCTAATAAGGGCCCCTAATAGTACTGATTCAGCCATCCTTGTCTCCTAACTGACTTTGTAACGTCGTACGGCATTTGCTTGAAGCTGGGGCGTTTACAAAACTAAAGTCGATATAATTTATATTTTAACTGCAGTCCCTCATTAATTTAGCGCGCGATTTGTCTGCTAGGTTTTAGAGCCTAGCTGGTTTTTCTGAATTCGATTAGCTTTACGAATCCTTTATTATATCATTTCCATATAACTTGGACTTAATCATTTATTATTTTCTTACAATGGCGTTTTAAATATGACTCGTACGTACACTAAACGTATCTGTGCTATTCCACACAATTGTTATGGAGAGTCAGGTCCAAAAGAGATTGGATGCTCAAAGATCGTTTCAACAAGAAAGAAAAGGTAAATAGCTAAAAAAATATGCACTTTTTAGACGTAAGATTAATGAGTTCTCAAAAGTTCTGTCCCAAGAGTGTACAGTCGCGCAGGCACCGTCCTGTCTACCAGCGTCCGAGTCAACGTTCAACTCGGAACTCAAATATCTTGAATTCCGAACGGTATGACGCAGAAGATGTTGTCGATAGCGGTGAATTATTTCCTTTTATTTTATCTACCTCCATGAATCACTGTCAGACATCTGATTTTGATTTTGTAAATTCTAAGTATGCATTTGCCATTTTAAATCGTTTAGCTGTCAACTTGTTGTTAAACCTGGTACAGATGTATCACTAACATTATTCGAACCTGATGTCAGTGTATCATGGGAACAGATTGCACAAGTTCGCTATACATTGAATGAAGTTGTTGAGTGTCCTATTTGTCTATATTCACCAGTGCTTCCAAGGATGGCTCCATGTGGCCACGTTTACTGTTTGGCGTGCGCATTGCGCTATATTGATTACGAAAATGAAACGACGTCTAAAAAATGTGTTATATGTACTCAATTTCTCATAATTAATGAACTGAGACGGACCAAATTATTGCACGTAGAGTGCGTCAAGCCTGGTGATACTGTGAATCTTTCATTAATGATGCGAACAAAAGGAAGCACTCAATCTGTTCCGTGCTCTGTTTGGGCTAAAGATCGTGCAGTTTCTGTTGTAACTCTTGAGAATAACTGTTTAACGCCATTTTCGAAAGCTATTTTGGCATCAAATAATGATCTGTGCAAGATTATTGAGGAGGAAATTGAGAGTTTATCTTTAGTAATAGAAACCAGTCAAGCTGATGAATGGAGCCAACATGAGGTTCCTGAACTTCAAAACATTATGGCTTCATTAAAGCTTGAACTTAAAGAACTACAGAAAATGTGTACTACGCCAATGTCCCAAGAGCAGGCATGCAAAAAAATCCATTCGAGTATCGATGAATCATTTTTCAACTCACCCGAAAAACTTGAAACTATATCAAAAACTCTTGAGATTCCCCAAAATGAAATCGCATGCCCTGTACGTCGAGGTCGCAAAACATCGACTTGTGAAGATAATGTTCATATGTATTACCAAAGTAAGTTCTTCAGCTCTGTATGCGTTTATTTGGTAATCGTACTAATCAATAAAACTTTTACAATTAACGATATTATGTATTTTATCGTGCGTCTTTATTCTACCTACAGAGTGCTGATATTAATATGACTGCTAAATTACCGTTTTTCTCATGCGCAATAAAGATAGAACTGTCGGTCATCTGTGCACATTGTGTTATGTTCTAAGTATCTGGCTTCTCGGTTTCTTGCTTTTTCTAACGTGTATTATATGGAAGCAAAAGTTGTGATTACAATAGTTACGACCTACTATAATATCATATTTTTGTTTAAAGTGGACTCATCACTTAGGTTCTTGTAGAGCTCATTTAAACATCGCTAGTAAGACTGATTTGCACACAATGGTTGCAAGCAACAAATTTACGTAGCTCTAAACTGTTTTATAATTAAAATTCTGAATTTAGTTTAATTTCTGATGATTCGATCAATGTATCGCGTTTAAATAACTGATGAATCAATTAAGTATGATTGTAAAAAATATCCAGTTACTGTATGCAATAAATTACAATAGGCAATCTTTTACACGGCGTGGATTGTGTCCCATTCTTCACTGGAGAGATAAATCTGCCTGAAGCCTTTTTTGTGGCGCCCTTGTGTAATGTTTCTTCCATTTGGCAAACTTCCTCTTCGCGTCCGCCATTATTTATTCATCAATAACTGTTAACTTTGCGATAAAAAGAACATGATGCCTCACATGAGTAAACATGACTGGATTCTAACCGTACCAACTCGATTCCGGCTATCGTTGCTGGTACGACTGCCTGTGTCGCTGGGAATTTTCTTGGCTTTGCGTTAATTTCCATTGAATTATCTCAATTCCATTTGTGTTTAGATTTTCTTCCAGTTTTAATCTATTTTCGCAGTTACAGTAAATTTGTCGATTGAAATAAGAAGCTGTTATTTTAATTTTTACTAATAAAACGTTACCTAGTTGGAAGCACGTAAAAAATTTTAAAAATTTGACCAAGGTTGCGATCTTGATATAGATACCTGACTCGTTATGTGCATACATTTGTTAATATAAACTAAGTATTGTATAGTGTGAGAAAGGAAATTTATCCAGTAGTCACATAAAATTCAAACTAGCCACTCCAAATTTGTTATTATAAAATAGCCACTATGCTACCTTTAGATGTGGTGTTGAACTAAATATTAAACAATAGTTGATTGCGCTGGTGGTGATAACATTTATTTAAATCAGGGTTGCGAGCTTGATATATGTGTTTGTCTGTATCAGATAATCTTTTTATAAGGTAGCAAAGGCAATTCATCCAGTAGACCGGTTTCATCTTTGGTAACTTCTCTAGTTTTGCCCAGAACTTTTGCAATTGGCAAGGCTCAAATATAGGAAATTGTGATTCGGAATATGTGACTACTCATTGGGCCACCATGTCTCACGCTAGAATGACAGGTTTTTGATGGCTACTTGGAACTTCAGATCTAAATCGATGCTACCGGCTCCACCTTAAGGAAAGGCAATCCAAACACATTGGTTAGTTTATAATTGAGCATTGTGTTTTTTGCAGTAGTGTGGCGCAGTGGATAGAATCACAGACTCGTAACAAAAGCGCTCAAATTCGAGCCTTGTTCGCGGCAAAATTCTGAATTTCCGTGAGTACCTCATGCAATGCTCGGTTTATACTGGCAAATGCATTTGTAATGTGATTTGTGTATATAAAGCTCGCAACCTTGATTTAAATATTTTTTTTAATCAATTATCGATTGTTTAATATTCTTAATGAACGATGACTAACTTTAGTTCTTAACGTTGCGTTTATTTTTTACAACCCTGAATATAGTATATACTTCTTGAAGTATTATTGTTAGACAATAATATACATTGCTTTTATATGACTGGTGGCCACAATCTTCTATCCTTATCAACGACGTGTAATGGTCAACGCCTGTTGAATCAGCAAAATATACTCTTAGTCTGATATTTTCATTACAGGCCCATTGTCGTCTACCGTAGCTATTGCTAAACCAATATGTCTTGAACGACTGTTAATTTAGCATCATGAAATTGTTCTCAAAATAATTAAATGTAGTATTTAAGTAAGCACACAATTATGCTTTATTTCATGTAGACAAGTTCATGTATAAGAACGTAACAAGTCTACGCAACACTTTACGCCATTCTGGGTGAGCTAATAACCGAGGAAGTAATTAATTTAAATAACAAATACTAACTACCAAGTTCAAATAGGTTATCTTAACATTTTGTAATGATTTTGGCATGACGGTCGAAAGCAAACACTATTGTACATCTTAGATACTGTTTGTGGTTGAGAACTAATATATATGTAATTATGTCTTAGGTGTTGCGCATCTAGTAGCAAATTAGTTCAATTATGACCAGAAGGATAAACCAAAGACAGCATGAACGGAAGGTATAATCTCGTGCACATTCGTTTCGTGCTTACTGGCGACTCCTCAGTAGGAGCCGGTATTACGCCCTGTACCCACTATTACATTATTATCGTCATATTTTTGTCGGAAGGATGGTTGTTCGAGTTTGCCTACATCTATTTAGGGATTATTATTATTTATTTTCTAGGAAAATTTTATTCAAATCTACAACGGTTAGGTGCATAGTCCGAGTCGACATAATTGTTCCAAAAAGAATGACAATCCTGAATGCAACCACGTCATCTATAACTAATTGCTACATGAACCATTTGAGCCTACCGTTGTCCGGGAGCTGTAGGATGCCATGTGGCGCAGCATCTAACACTACGTCTGAAGTTTGCACTACTTAAATATAATCTGTTCCGTGCAGCTATCCAAAAGCCGTTCACCATTATCGTTGTGCGTCTTCCACCTAAATGAAATTCTGTTACTTAAACGCCCAATTTGCGATTCAGTTCGTGTGCGAAGGACAGTAAAAATGCCCCATTTACCGGTTTGAGAAAACTCCGTGGAACCAATGTTAGAAGGCAATAACGCGAAGATAAGGATGGTGCAACCAGTTCTGTAATGCACGGACGATCCTGTATTCTGGTTTCAGATACGCAACATACGTTGATTTTTAATTTATCCAACGTACGTGCAAGAAGTTGTTGTTGTTCAGGTTGTTTCAATGTTCGTATATTAAATGCGTCATTGTTAAGACCTAACCTAGATTTAATGTATGATAGTCTACTTTTTTCGATATTTGGCAACCAGATACTGGGATCATAGATATGATCAACACCAACCATATTCATAGTATCTAAAAGAGTGATATTATTAAATTGAGAAGAGGAAAGGGAAGGAAAGTAGGAAGAAGTTTCCTGCATTAGTGTATATATATATATATATATATATATATATATATATATATATATATATATATATATATATATATATAAGTATATAATTATTGTAATTCGTATTGTTCATGGTTATATGTGGACTGTAAAAGAACACTAGGTCGCCCATTCCTAGTTACACTTATGACTCGTAGCCATATAAATTCCGCCTGACGACCGGCGGGCTCAAGCTAGTCAGCCCTAGAATGTTAGCATGAACCTTGCCGCGTCTAAAGTGACACGACCATCATCCCGTTTCATTTGAAGCCTCGAGTTTGGTCTAATTGCGCAGTAAATTTTATTGTTATGTGTTTGACGGAATGAGAGCAAGCGTGTCAGACGCGAGAGGCAAGTTTCGGCCACTGGCATTTGGGCAGATTGTGTTCATCAGCCTTGGTAGGAATTCTATCTAGAAGGAAAACTCTTAATACAAACTATCCTCATTAGGAATGAGCGACTTAGTGTTCTTTTACAGTCCACATATAAATGTGAACAATTCGAATTACAATTTTCGCTTCTTATGGTTATATGGCAGTGAAAAATTGTTCAATTTTGGCTTTTGTATAGCTATGCATGTTGTTGTTGAGGATGCTATGTATTCGGAGATTTCCTTCTCTTAGATAGTCTGCCGACCAAGACTGTTGAGCACTATTTGCCCAGGTGCCAGTGGCCAAAGTTTCCTTCATAAGTCGAACCTTGCCATTTGCGTCTGGCACGCTTGCTCTCATTTCGTCATTTAACATTGACTCGTAGAAGTTATTGCGCAGTTAGACCAAACTCGAGGCTTCACATGAAACTGGATGATGGTTGTGTCCCTTTTAGATCCGGCAAGGTCATGATACTATTTCCGGGCTGACTAGCTTGTTCTCGCCGGTCGCCAGGCCGGAATTTCTATGGCTTCGGACCATAATCGAAAATTTATCTGACTAGTCTGGTCATTCTCAATCATAAACAAATCAATTTATAATTATTGCCCAAAGCTACATTAGTAAACCTTATACAACTCATTGTTCGTGTGCGTTCTAAAAATAATGCAGACAAATTCATGATAATTAAACATGCAGTCATAAGTCAGCTAGGCATCGAAACTACTATTTAGCCAGTAAATGAGCTCTTTATATATACATTACTACATGACGTCTTCCAGAAAGCATTAGTAATGGGAGCATGATCATTGCTTAATGATAAAAACATTGTCTATTTGGTGGATTTTATTTGATAATTCTCATAATTATTATTTTAAATTATTTATGTTATAATATTTGGCTGGATGTAAGGCATCTAAACTCTGTGCTGCTCACCACTTGGTTTATCTACTTGATCCATATTTATTTTTAGTGCATAATGGGTGTGATGTTTATATGCATGCAGTTAATTGGCAATGTATTGCTAAAGAGTATCCAGATAGAAATGAATGGCCGAAGTCCGTGTGTGCAACAGTTGTGGACGTCAGTCATTTGACAATGAATTTGGTAAGAATTGGCATATCTTTTGTTTTATCTGTCACATATATTACTTTATTGTCTTTTTGGAATGTAAATTGTACACGAAGTCAAATTTTGGAATATTTAACGCTTTGACATCGAATTAACGATAAATAAACTAATGGATTAACATCTAGAAATGAGACAAACTAGACTTCTACATAACATCATTATGGTCAGATCAGCTTAAAAACAAGGAAACATCGGGAATACAGCTTCCTTGAGTTTTTACTTTTTTGCCTCAAACAAAATCAAACTTGGCAATTAACTCTGCCAAACTAAGAAAAGGAAGTAATGAAGATGATTCAACTAAAAATCCACATCATAATCGCCATTGAGCTTGACGCGATTCCATATAACGCATGGTTTTTAATGTGCACGTGGACAGGCAGACAATTGGGTCTCATAATACTCTATTTGAATGTAATTGAAATTAGTCGTTTTTGTCATGTCAAAAACCGTCGGCTTTGTTTCGTACGCCATTCTGATGCTTGGTAAGAAAATGCCTTTCTAGGCAATTGAATTGAGGGTATTCGCAAACCGAAATCGCACCAGCTCAGTTGATCGGTCCTTTTCTGTTATTCTAACGTGGAAAGCTTGTTGGCCGATTTAAAATACGTCATCCGATGTCATTGTTGATTATTCGTTGGTGATAACATAATTGTGCTATGCTCTTCCAACAACGTTGATCGAATGCCTGTAGGCGTATAAAAGTGAACTCTAAAGGGCCAAGGCTGAACGTATAATAAAACTGCATGTACATATGAAAAATAAACAAGAAATTTAAGTTAGAGTCAAATACTCGCATTTCTACATGAGTGGCGTAGTTTGGAGACTTTAGTCATATTGCTTGAGTTAGTGATTTAACTGCCAGGGTATTTAAAGCTGTTAAATTTGTCCATATCTTCACTTTGCAATCGCAAAGTTGTAGTGGGTTTTTGCTGATCCTGTATAAGAATATTAAATTCTGAGGGTGCGAATTTCATACAGAAATACAGAACAACGGCCTCTCAACTCCTCAAAGTGACCTGAGCAGAATCTCTATTGTCGAATAATAATGCAATATCTGCGTAATCAAGATCGACTATTCAACCACCCTTACATCCTGAACGTCCTGAAGAGTTGTTCATAACAGCAATTTTTAGATTAAACAAAATGGAGAAAATGGACACTTGACGAACTCGATTGCCGGTAGTCAAGTTGTGTGCTAATTCGTTGCAGACTTTAACGCGACCGGAAGTGTTTGATAAGTGTGTATATTTGCAAATTTGTTTGGTATACCACTTTTCGACAGAATATCTAATGGGGCTTAGTTTTCGACCGAGTCAAATTCACTCTTTAAATATAGAAAGACGGTTATTTTTGGACGATGCTATACCTGTCATTGTTCAAGAACTTTCCTAAGGGTAAAAACATATGTACAACCTCGTCATGACCGTTATCCAGTTTGTACTTTAGTACGCGAAACGCTGAGACGACAAAAAATAATGGAAACAAATAACCTAGATACTAATGGAATTAATCTTAAATTAAGATGGTTATCCCACGAATAACGATTTCCTGTTTTGAATGTAGGAATGATGGTCGGCTCACTCCATGAAAATGACTCGGTCTCCACAAACTATATAATAATAAAAATGTTAGTAAATGCTCGGAAGTGAATCGAGGCCTGCAGCTTTGCGACATTTAAGAAATAGGATTTCATTCCATACTTCCAATTCTGATGTTTGTATGAGATTAACATTCCGTACTGTTGAAGCAGGCATACTTTCGCGAATCAGAACTGACGCAGGTGTCCCCCAGGTATCAAGACAACTTATTTGATCGATTATTATACGGTTCTTACTAATATTCTTAGTTACATTGGTTTATAATTTTCTCTGAATTGTTCTAATAAGTTGCAACAAATATGGGCCATTACCCGATGCGAACGCTTCCATTGCTTCGGCCTTTCGGGTCCAAATAGATTTTAGATCGACTATTGAACTGCACTTGAGTTGGTGTCTTAAAACTCTACTTGTATTATCATAATTACAGCTAGTTGGAATTTGGCGTCTGGTTTCAAGAATCCATATATATTTTACAGAGCCGATGATTGTACCGACGGTGCCTACAATGTCACATGCAGTAGTACCACCAATGTGCTTAGTGGAACTTACATTCATTCAAAGCACATTTTAGTTTTCGTCTTCAAGACCTGTTAACTTTGAATTTTTAATGTTATCACAGTTTTGTTGGAGAGACGGTTGGTCGACTATGCTTAAATCTTTTCGAGATTTATAATTGTTTTCTACAAAGGATAAACAAATGGTCTTGGCATAAGTTTTCCAAAAAGAACGACAATCTTGGGCACAACGACGCTATCTATAACTAAATGCTACATGATCTATTTAAGTCCACCGTTGTTCGGATACTGGAAGATTCCATGTCGCGTGACCTAAATTACATTTGAATTTTGTGTTACTCAGATATAATCCATGTTCCGCGCAGCTAACCAACTCTCGTTCACCCTTATCGTCAAGCATTGAGCTGAAAGTATCTTCTTACTTAATGAAATTCTTCGTTATATAAAAGCCAAACTTGAACATTCATGTCACCTATCGCCAAGACTATCTTAACTTTGTGCTCTATTTAGTAAAAGGCTTAATTCGTTGTAAAATTGTCCTTTAATAGATTAACAGTCTTTCGGTATGAAATTCGCACCCTCTAAATGTGAGATACTGTTACAGGATCACCCACCACTCACTCCAACGTTGCGACTGCAGAATGAAGATCTAGACATAGTCGACAGATTTACATATCTTGGGAGCTCTATCAATAACGTAGGAAATATGTCCGACGAGGTGAGAATACGGATCGCGAAAGCTAGAGTAGCTTTCTCGAACCTTCGTCATTTGTGGAGAAACGCGAATATTTCACTTTGCCTTAAAGGTCGTGTTTACAATGCATCTGTACGCGCAGTCTTACTATACGCTAGTGAAACTTGGCCTCTTAGAGTTGATGATTTGAGACGCTTACAGGCATTCGATCATCGTTGTTTGAGAAGTATAGCACATGTTGGTTACCAACAACGAATAACTAACGTTGACATCCGTAGACGTATTTTTGGATCTGCCAATAAGTGCTCCTCGTTAGAAAAACAAATAAGGCTCCATCAACTTCGTTGGCTCGGTCACGTTTTGCGTATGCCCTCATTTCGATTGCCCAGTAGAGCTCTGTTCTCTCATCCAGCACCAGATTGGCGTAAGAAACAAGGTGGGCAGATTTTGACATGGCAGAAACAATTGAAGTCACTTACATCCAAATTGGGTAGTATAGGACCCACTCGTCTGCCGGGATGGGGTCCTCGTGCGCATCATAGTTCTTGGTTAGAAACCCTTAGCGATATGGCATCGAATCGAGCTCAGTGGCGATCTTGTTGCAGATGTCTAGTGGAATCATCTTCGTAACTTTCTTTTCTTAGTAGGGCAAAGTTAGCTGCGAGGTTTGGTTTGTTTATGACGTGATACAGTGAAATCCGCAAGGAAGCTGTATTGCTGATGTTGCCTTGCTCCGAATGCTAACTTGGCCATAATGGTGTTGTGGCGAGGTTTAGTTTGCCTCATTTCTGTGAGTTATCCTGATAAACTTACTTATAGTAGATAGGTATTCCTTCTCTCTGCCTCTCTCTCTCTCTCTCTCTCTCGTAAATCTCACTAATAATTTGTCTAAAATATTATTTCTGTTTTCATTTATATACTTTTTTCACTTCTTATGGTTATATGGCAGTGAATTATTAGTCACTTTTTATTTTTGTATTGCTAGACATGATGATGATAAGGTTTAATGAATGGTAGTTTAATTTAACTCTTTGATATATTTGAGAATCAGATATTGGACTCGTTGATATGATTAACAATTATCATATCTATATCAAATACAAGTGTGTTATTGTTAGATTGAGAAGAGAAAAAAGACAGAATCAGTTATGATGGTGTTTGCATTAGCCTGCTTTCGCTTATCCAACCTGCTTTACTCAATAGATAAGGCGAATCGTTTTATCCTGCGCGACAGTGGATGCTATAGGGATTCATTTTAGTTATTATTTTATATATCAACTAATGTCTGTAAATGTTATATACTTGCTGGATTGCCGACGGGATTTTTTTCTCCCGTGGAAATGTTATTTATTTCCAGCTATATGCATGCTGAATTGCTGCTTGAGAAATTAGATGAATAGTACGAACATTGCGTTTTACAGTTTAATATATAGCGCACGATACCAGCATTTCTAAATGTGATGGTCGACGGGGAATTAGTATACAAGAAAACGTGGACTACACAGTTATTTTAAATTTAAGGGGAAATGGTGAAGGTAGGGATTTGTTCCGTAGAGCATTATGTATTAATTTTTACTGTCTGGTGACTGTGTTGTTTAATGTAGATTTCCTTATTTTCATGAAAATTCTATATATGTTCATAATGCTACTACAACATTAAAACTCGTCTACAAGCTTTAGCAGAAGAACCCATCAGATTACTATGTTATCTACAATTTGAAATGTGCCTGTGGTCAATTCTATTTATTCAGATGCAGCAGAAGATAAAATTAATGCTTTTCAAAACAGATACGGATTTAATTTGTTGAAATTAAGATTGCCGTTGCTCATACTAATAATTTTATGCTATTCGAAAACGGTGATGGGTCAATAAAAGAGCAATCAATTGTATTAAATTTAAATTATCTATACATGTTTAACTTTTAGGAGGTAACTGCTTTAGAAAAAAGTCTAGAAATCCTTTCCTTATGTTCAAACTTAAAAATAGATCATTTGATTATTTAGAGACTAAATTTCTTCCAAGCAAGGCGCAATTTTGTATTTATTAGGAAATGGAACAGAATGCAATATTATAAGCCAGATAATTGGTAAACAAATCAAATTGGATAAATATGGTCGTTGTCTACATAACGAATAAGCCAATGAATCACGGTTTGAAATAAAATCTCATAGAATAGCTTTTTCTCCCTTTTTATACCTCTGATAATTAACAGTAACAAAACATTGACAATTATGTCATACGTCGCTGCATCGCGGACCAAAATGTAGTTTGTAATACTATTGAAGTAATGGAAACTAATGTAGCAAATGATTAAATCCTTGAACTCAGTTTCCTCGAAGTATCATCCTCTTGAAGAAAAATTGCTTTCAGTCAGTTTATTATTTATACATCTTGTACGCAACCAAATAAATTCTCTTTTCGTATTAGATTTAAATTGGATTTAATTGCTTTTACTGAGAAATTGTAAAATATTTGTAAGGTTTTGTAGCGAAACTGTTTAATATATTTAGGGTTAGACATTGATTTCGTAGTTAATGTAGACTTACTGATGAAAATGTCTATTTGATCAATTCATGTGTAATTAATTGCGATACTGCTATTAACTATTTAAGTTAAATAAACTTTTTGTGTATAAAATATTAGTTTTTTTGTTGGAATATGTTTTGATTGTATGAACAATTAATTTTTTAACCCGTGTATATCAGGCTGTTCGTAAGCGTTGGCGCTATCTTAACCATATTCCATTAGGACGCGCCTTCTCCATTGTTGAACTGGATCTTGGGCCGCCTATGATTAGTCGACAGACGTTAAATCATTTTGCTCCAATGCTGGAGAAATTACGAATCGATCGTCTGAGACGACATAAACACGATCAGTATCTCACGCGTTTAAAGGAGAAGGCCGAGAGCCGCATTCCTCGATTACGTATGTGTACTTATGATTGGTTTATCATTGAAAATTGATTTAATAGCTATTCGTCTATTGTAACTTATATTGTATTCACTAATTGGAAAAATCAAAGGTCTGCCTTTTAACAAGTTCATTGGTTTTCAGTTTAGAGCCCGGCGGACCTTACTGTCAAAACTCAAGCCTAGCCGGAGAAATTGGATTCTGTTATCTCTCGTTAAAGTTACGCTTCTGCACTATTTTTTGCAATAGCTATCTTCTACTTATTGAAATCTGAACAAAATTATTACCATTAAGCTCATGTCTGTTTTCGACGCGCCTTCTTTTCCTTTAAAACTACTATTTGGCATTTATGGTTCTGGATTTTATTCGGCGATCCGTACTGCAAATTCTTTGCACTTGTTATATATTTAACTGTGTATCGACAAGTATGAATTTGATTCGATTTGTTGTTTTCGTGGTGCGAATTATTCATTTTTATTTTTTAATATCCCACTCATTTAAACAAATAAATATGGCTACTTTTTTTATTTGATTAAGGTATAAATAGTTGCAATGCTGTGTTCTATACTTTTTTCGGTTTTAGCGGAAAATTTTGTATTTGCTGCTCCCGTAAATCTGTTAGGTAAGCAATAATTTGTCATATAAAAATATACAGTTTGTTTTTTAATTTTTCACCTTCTTTAAATAACAAAATTGTGTGTATGTATATGTGTATTCGAAAAATTATGATAGAATTTGTTCGTATAAATGGCATTAAATAAGCGTAGCTTATGTTTAAGGCAATTCATTTACGAGATCATATTTCGCCTTTACCCGGAACACATAAGTGATAGCTATAATTATTTAGCTTATGCTTGTCGTCAAATTTGTTTTACTATTCGATGTTTCCTAGCTTTAAAGCTTACTTGGTCATAATGACTAGACGTTTGGTCTGTTTTATCTAGGTAAAATTACTCAGAAACTATCTCCTTTCCCACATAAATCTCTCCAATAATGTGTGTCCAGACCGTTATTTTTCGTCATTAAAAATTATTTTTGTTTTTATTATGGTTATATCGCAAGATAATGATAATAATAAATTTACCAGACCTTTTGATTGGAACCTGTTTACCGAGTGGCAAAGTTAATTTTACATTGTTAATTCTTTCTTGGTTAATTAAGTTTTAATGCAGCAAGATAAAGAGATCGATATCGTGAATTGTAGTTTCTGGCCATGATTTAACAATTCTCGCCAACGATTGAGATCATGATAGTTTTCTGACCAGAAGGATGTGTGTAGTTTTCTCAGACAGTGCCCCTGTCAACGCAGACGACAGGTCAATGATAGACAAAACTGGTCAGATGATGAATTTTTCGATGGATCAATGTATTATGACACTGAGCTATTGGTGGTGTCAATTTGTCGAACCAATCCCAGTTTTACTGTCCTATTAATCTGTGACATAAAGAGCGGCCAGTAATTTGGATCATTAGACTTCTGATATTGGTATGGTTTGCATAATCTACCAAAGGAAGCTGCGACATGGCTCATACGTCTGGAAATCTTGGCCGCATGCAATCCTTCGTGTACCACCATAGATTCAGGATAAACTAATTATTTGAAAACTGGTAGTAGGGGAAAATCATAGGCCCCGTATCAAAATTAGCCATTAAAACTGAATTTGAGTCATTTAGTTTCAAACCATACCCGGTTGACACTTCTTGAGCGCAATTTATGGCTCTAAAGCTAGTATTTCTATTAATAGAACATCAACGCTAGTGTGTCTGAGATCAGGATCTGTGCTGCCATCGCCGATTTCCAATCCTTGAGTTTCGCGGTTCTGCAATATTTGCATCAAAACAAATAAAACAAGGTGTAAGCACTGGTACATCAGTTTAAAATTTCGTTTTGGTATGCAAAATATTTAGAAATCTCCTACTAGTGCAGCTATTGGCCTATTATTCATAATAGCAGGATACATGTTATCGAACTAGTTTGGACGGTAGGTCACTATGAAATATAATGGGTCATGCGCGATATGTTAAATGTGGCTGAGTAGCATAGAAATTAATGCATGTAGGCCACCGATACCGATGGCGCAAACCAAGGAGTACATGAATTGCCTACTCATCCCATTCCGGATCGAAACCTTGCCTGGGTTGACCTAGTTTGCTTTTGTAGCTCTAAACGGGTCCTGAGGAAAACGGCTGTAATCAACCTTGAAGCTCAAAGCTATCTTATACGATAGCTTAAATGAATGCTAATGTCACTTTTTTCGACGGATATCAAAAAAGACAAACTTATTTAGGACGGATGAGCTATTCCTCATAACGTGACTGTTCAGATCATTTGAACTTTAATTTCGCCAAAATTAACGATTTTGGCAACTCCTCACAATCACATTAAGAGCCCTCCACTCCGGTAGCCGCAATTCGAGGCTTATCTGCAATGGCTTCTTATAAATACTGAAACCCTCAGCAAATAAGGCGATTAACATGTGATTTAATGCTTTCATTAGTTCTAATGAACTGTATGTTCTTGCGAAGCAAAGTAATTCAACATATTAATTTTGATACGAATTGTGCTGAATGTGTGGATTATTATCAATTGGAAAACGAGGTTATTCTGCTTGACTTCTCTTCAACTTAATATTGCTTGTATTCCCAATTGCACCTTTTTACAGAACCACTTAATATGGATGATTTCATGCCGCTAGAGGGAGCTACAACCCCAGCAATCACACCAGCTACAGCCAATGTAACGACGTCAACACCAAGTAGGCCTACATTTGCAGCGGTAAGTCTATGTAATTTCATCTTATCGGAACAAATACCGTAACCTTCGCATTGATTTTAATGATTGAAGATTTTTAATTTTATTCTGTGTTTTGGTTTTATTTTTTAGATGTGACTACGAGCATTTAACATAGTCAAAATCTCTACATCAGTAACTAATTATCTGGCGTTTCACTGCGTATATAAAGAAATACATATTAATGAATTCTATTTAGAATAGAAGGTTAATGATTTAGTATGTGATATCGCCTCGATGAACTGTCCCATATGTAGTAGACTGAAAAATACTGCGATTAAAATATTTTTCTACTTGAAATCGGTAAGAAATTAATCGATGTCCATTAGCTAGATGTGTCATTTGTTGAATGTCGAATAGCGACCAAATAAAATTAATCGGATCGTACATTTCGCATTTGATTCACGCCTATTGGCGCTTAGCCGATAGCGACCTAAACAACGAGCGATTGCAAATATTCATAAAACTGTTCAGATCATGGTAGAGATATTCATTTATTTGTAGACTCAGCAGCATGGAGTCGAGAACCGAAAATATACTCAAGCAAACGATATGTCGAGTCTAGCCACAATGTCATATAAAATGAATACAATCAGCCGAAATAATTAACTCACACAAAAAACCAATCCAAATACACTGGTAACGTATGAAATACAAACTCAACGAACTCATTTATTTTAAAGACCACATTTACTAAACGGTAATTTAGGCATTTTGGCGGTTCAACTTAATAGACTTATTTCGTTTCATAAAAGGAAAATTATTAATAAATACTCTAGCTATGGGTGTGTTTTCCTCCTAAAGGATTACTTTTTTTGGTATGTACGATATCAATTTAGTTTTTAATAATTTATTTTAATTAGAGATATTGTAGTGCGTGTCCTTGTCGTTTATCGAATGCTTTTTCGTGCTACTAATATAGGATAATATTTCATTTGTTGTCACGTTTAGGTCTTCGCTGTTGTAGAAATCAATATGATAGTTATATTAAATTCAAATTACCTAAAATTATCGAGAGATTTGTTTATTTTATTTGTAAAGTTAATCCTTGAGTATAATTTTCTGCGCAATTATAGTTGTTAAAATGCAACTAGACACAACATTGACTCATTTTTGATAAGTGCTGGAAGATAGATTGATTAGTTATTTGTTAATTAAGCATATAATTAACGAATAAAATATTAGGCGCTGCTTTATTATCGATTGTACGCATTGAGATTATGTGATTATCATTTGAGAAATTGAATTTAGGATGTCTAAAAGGAATTCAGTTTTCGTTAGCTAATGATTAATTTGGCCGTGAAGTATTTCATTCGATGAATATTTAAACCAGTGCGAGTCTGAATTATTGAATGAAAATTTGTATCTCAGCTTCAACATACCTTCGACTTCAAGATAAAAGAAATGTTCTATTTCACGTTTCAGCTAATGACGTTGAACCCTATAGTTTACAACTACATTCCTCTCGGTCAATTACGTGGTCGGCCTACACTAGCGGAATAACAAAATCGAATTTAAAAATACTCGATGGATACTTTATCTACTAGTTATTGGTTTTGCTCTTATTCTGCTACTCACCAGTTTTAACCAAGAGAGCCATCGGATTGCGTTTCTGAATAAGTCCTTTGATGCACACGACTATTAAGTGTTGTGTTAAATGTGAGAATTGCATCGGTAGACCTGGCTACTCTATATAAACACTATATTACGTATTCCTGATGGCCTGACTTGTTTGCACCATCGCAAAACCAGTATAGTCGATATAATCATAAAGGTGTACACATTTTCACTCCATTAATATGGATCAGTCTCCAGTGATGTCAACTGGCGTATTACCATGAAACAACAGAAAACAAGAAAGAATACCGGCGACATTACGTAAATAGCAGTAAGCTGTGTTTCATTTACTGTTGAAAGTGGTTTTAAATGTTGTTTTTGGTGAAAAAGGAAGCGCTTAGGTTGTGATTTACCCCATACGTTTCCGAAGTGTTTGATATAGGGGACTCAAATCCTCATTTATTTTTGAATTTTTATTTTGTATGAAACTTTGCATTTATCTATCACGATATTTCATTTTTAATGTAGATTGTAATTTATCTTCTACATAAGCTTTGTAAACTATGTTATTTCAATCCTGCAATTAAAACATTCATCTAATTGACCAAACAAGATATCGCGTAATGGAGCCGCCGCTCTTGTTGACAAAGATCGAGTGCTGCGTGTCGTCAAACAGACAGGTGTTAATCGCGATATCCATATAAAGCCCTTACTGTTAAAGCCACAAACTACCAATGATTCTACTGAAGAATGGCCAAGTCTCGGAAGCAGTGATGCTAATCTCGTTAGCAGTACGAGCAACAAACGAACTCGGAGCGTTAAATCATTGTCTGCCATCAACACGAACATCAATCCTATGGCTTGCCTGAACGCTGTCGATGAATCCAATGGGAAAGTTTCTGGAAAGACTGGAATCTGGGGATCTCTTACAAGTTCTTTTCCGAAGTCCTGTTCAACAACTTCCAATTGTATTTTTAAAGGGTCAACTGGTGTTTCCGATGACAACATTCCTTCCATCAGTCAAACTAAATTTGTGAACGTGAAATCAGATGATTGCATCTGTAACCAGACGTGTGAATCCAACAGTACGTGATACGTTATTTGTTATTTTAGTTTTAATCGAGAATTTCAATTAACTTGTACTCAGGTATTATTTGTAAGGTAGGTCAACTAATAGAGGGATGAATATAACAAACCTTAATTTTTTTCTTGGAATTGACAACTGCGATAATTTATCCCATGAATTCAATCGACTAAAGCTTAAAATTAGTTCAGTTGTGACCAGAAGGATAAACCAAAGGCAGCATGAACGGAAAGTGTAATCTCATGCACATTCGTTTCGCGCTTACTGGCGACTCATCAGTAGGAGCCGGTATTACGCCCTTTAACCACTATATATTTGGTAGAAGAATGTGGAATAATAGGACGGTACAATCTCCTAGACGAATGTGTAAACCTGTAATAGTGAAGCTAACATAATCTAAAGTCAACGACAATGCGACTTCAATGCTAACTCACACTATATAATATATATACCGAGTCTGTAAAGGATACTAACACTATGGCTATTGTGTTAGAAACTGATACCTTTTTTGAAATCGATGAGTACCGGATACTAACACTATGGTTTCCGAGTCGGTACATGATACCAACCTGATGGATATAAATTTATGCTAAAGTTCACCCAAATTGAGAATTACAACAATTTCCGAACACCTGTTACTCCAGTTAAACCATACACTCTGGCCTTCATCGATATCAGTTAGCACATTTCGCGATAAGCATGACATCATTCAATTCAATATATTACAGTTAAATACTGCTTGTTGCGAAGAGCTAATATATATGCAAGTATGTATTAGGTTTTGCGAACCTACTAACAAATTAGTTCAGTTGTGACCAGAAGGATAAACCAAAGGCAGCATGAACGGAAAGTATAATCTCATGCACATTCGTTTCGTGCTTACTGGCGACTCATCAGTAGGAGCCGGTATTACGCCCTTTAACCACTATATATTTGGTAGAAGAATGTGGAATAATAGGACGGTACAATCTCCTATTATTTGTTTTAGTTCATCGTTCCATTTGTTCTGCGGCACATATAATATGGGCTATTCAAGTGATCATTATTTATTTTACATTGTGTTTGTTAACGATTTGCCTTTTAAAGTATATTTGTGCGAAAATCATGTTCACATGTATTACGACAATTGTAAGACACTTGTATTTGAATAATGATTATGCTTTTCCCATTGCCTCAGATTATTAGTAATCTAATCTTGGCAATGTGAACAATCATTAGAAAATGATAACCCAGTTTTCTTTTGTCGCTCACTCATAACCTTAAATATTGCGAAAGTTGAAGATTTACTACCTGTTGTTATGCGTAGTTCAGGACTGTCAAAGAGCGTCATTGGCATCAATGTTTTGTATGCTTTCAGTAATGTCATAAAACCGTTATTTGTCCCCTGAAAAGAAATTATGACACAAACCATTGCCGTTTCTGTTTTGACTCGGTTGTTTTTCTAACACGTTCTGGCTCCAGGAAAATATTCGTTGCATGCATGTTTATATATATATATATATATATTTGCTTAGTTAAATAATTCAGATTAGCATTATGTAGACAAAACCTAAATTTAATGCCGAATATAGATTGTTTTCCAAATGAATATATAGTGAATAAAATATTATAATTGCGTAATAATCTCATTATCGTCACAATCATGCCCAGACACACAAAAGCCAAAAGTGTCTAATGTTTCACTGCCATATAACCTTGCGAAATTAAACAATATAAATAACAACATAAATAATTTTTTACACAAATCATTCGTGACATTTACGAGAGAGAAAGAATACCTAGTTAATATGAGTAAATTTATCAGAATAACTCACCGAAATGAGGCAAACTAACCCTCTCTACAACACCATTATGGCCAAGTAAGCATTGGGGTTAGGCAACATCAGCAATGCAGCTTACTTGCGGCTTTCACTGTATCACGTCAAATACAATCTAAATAGACGGCTGTTTTGGGACGGTGATATAAATGTCTCTGTTCAAGAACTTTCCTTAACGTGAAAATATTATTTGCACAACCACGTCCTGAGAGGAATCCTGCCTGTTCTTTTCTAGTATGTGAATCACGTAAAGCGCAAAGACGACGATAAAAATAACCTAGATACGACTGAAGTCAAGCGTATACCACGATGGTTATCGCACGAATTACGATTGCTTTTTGGAAGATAGGAATGATGGTCGACTCATTCTAATGAAGTTATGCGGTTTCCTCATACTATATATTTTGAAAAGTGTTGTAAATGCTCCCAAATTTAATCGCCACCATTCCTAAATAATCCTGAAGCAAATCATCGGGTGCCCGGCTTTGCGGCGTTTAATGGATAGGATTGCATCCCGAAATTCTACCTCTGATAGTTCTTCGAGACTAACATTCCATGCTTTCGAGAATAGGAACTGGCGCTAAAATTGATCTCTAAAGTGTTCAGCCCACCTGTCAAGACGACTCATTTTATCGGTTATTAAATAGTTGTTACTATCATTTATAGTTTCAATAACTAATAATCTAGCTTGATGAAAATAAACTAACTATTGAGTTGAAGTAGCTGTCTTCTTTACTAGCTAATTCCATATAAATACTGACTGTTAATAATATTTTTTCTTATATAAAGAGCATTCTAATTTATTTATGACACTTACTGATTTGATTCGCTTATCCGCCATTAATTATTCATTTAGCTCTAAACTGTTGTTGTGCAATTGCATTTATATGTACCTCTGCTAAATTATCTTTAGTATTGTAGCTGTTTAAAATATTAATATTTTGTAAACTTGCTCCAGGTTCGTTTAAAGGCTATTGTGTTCCAGATATTAAATGTCGTTTATGTAACTATGCCCGTGTTAATATTCATCTCGAGAACAAGCGACGTTGTAACATAAACTTTAATTTAAAGTTTGGCGGTTCTAATATTTATAAAATGTCTAGAAAGATACTGAACTTCAAGTTCTATTTAACGGTACAGGTGATGAAATCAAAATACAATTTAAATTGGTTTGAAAGAGGGAGCACAATTCTCTATATTTTACTGCCATTCTTTTCTAATTAGTCTTCGTACTTATTTTGTTTATTAATCTACGTTTTAAAATTTTAAACATGTGTACACTGTGGTGGGTCTGCTTTCGTCAACTCCATCACTTTTTTCGCCCTACTTTATTTGCATTTAAACTTATACAATATAAGTGGAATGGCCTGAGCTGTCGCCGTCATCACCCATAAAGTCATCTCGCGAAGCCTTATTTTTATCTGTCGTTCCGGACGATGTTTCTTCAAGCTGTGTTGCTGAAGGTGGTTCTACTAACACTAGAATTCGACAACACAATAAGTCCACTTCTTCTACTTCGTCTGCTACATCGTCGAATTCGCCGAGTATTGACGCGCCTTTTTTTGACGATGGCCGCAAAAGAAGTGTCAAATTTTCTTTGTTTCCAGGGGATAGCGATTTGTCAGCGAATGTGTTGGAAATCGATAAACAATTGGCGGGACTGAAACTTCATTCATCGAATGATGAACAAAAAATTACTAGTGGAATGAGCAGGGTAGAAGCTATGAATAATAATTATCTGTTGTTTCCGGCACATAGCGCCAACCTGGAATCTATTCACTTGGATGCAGAATGTAGAAAAACGAATAACCCAAGACAAAAAAGAGGAAGGAAAAAAACGAAGTCTGCCACAATTTCGAATTCTTTGTCTTCAACATCAATTGGCAATGTTCATTCCACCAAATAACGACTTTGCAGCTAAGCAGGACTAATCTAGTTTATTTTATAAATTCGATCAAGTTTTCAGACTTGAATCAATCCCAATTTTGAACAGGCTAAAAACGAAAGATTCAGCGGTCACATACTGTTTTGCGACTGATTAAAATCGATTATGGTGATTATTTCAAGTTTGCACACTTAATCTCAAACATTTTACCATTACTCGAGCGGTCAATTATCACAGAATAATCTGAAGCACATATTTTGTATGTAAACGTTTTCGTATGTCACATAAATGAGAGCTTATGATACCGTTATTAGTGTTTGCAAGTAATTTCCTGGGATGTGTTTGTCGTAAACTGCGCTTTATATAGATCCTATTTGGATTTTACGTTTTATTATATGAAAGAAACATTGATTGTTCGCTGAGTTGTATCAACGTGTGCAGATTTTTGTTAAACATTCATGTTCTTCTTTAAATAAATATGACCAAGTCTTAAATATCTTTATAATTGTCATAGTTACTGCGAACGGGACACCGAGTTTTATTTTTTTGGTTCACTTTTGAAAACTAATTTAAGGCTATGAGAAAATTCTGATTTAGTGATGTTGATGATATTTTAGGTGATGATGGTGAGAAGTTTTATTTCTATTTCCGTATGAAAAATTGAAATAATTACTATTTGCATGATGGTCCTACGTATTAATTTACAACAATTCCTGTATTTTTATTTGTTTAGTTTCGTTATTGGCAATAGTTCTGCTATTTCTTTCATTGATGATATTTTAAAATGCCAATTTAGTGCTACTTTTGTGCTTTTATCATAATTTTTTCCATTTGAGTGCTAATATACGGTTTTAATGTTGATTATTTCATGCATATTTATCTTTCATTTTATTTGTTTGTCAGCTGTGCTCGTTCGTTTAAAGAAGGTTTATTTAAAAATAAAATATAATATTGACCATAATTTTTTTTAAAAGAAGTTTCGTTGCAATGTGGTGCCATGTTAGGTAACATTCAGGATCTGTGCCCATTTTAAATATGCAAGTTTCTTAAATAAATAACGACCTTTTGTTCGGATTAATCTTCAAAATAATAAAAAAGAATGAATAATATAGTGTTTTCTTCTTTTTATTGACGGTTATTGACATGATGGTTGATCTTAATAGTATTCCAAAATGGATATGAATTATCATGTAAATGAAGCAATGGGAATTGTTTCTTATACGTTTGAACATGTGCGAGTAATTGTAAACATCTTGATGCGGATAATAGCTATAGGAACGGCATGAGGCTCACTAATCTTGATCTTATCTTTTTCCAGATCGTGGATTATTGAAATTACCGCAGGCAGTATCTTTCAACTAGGCGTAATTATGCAACCTATCCTGACGAGAGTGTGGCACGTTATCGTATTCATATCAACCAATAATTTCCGGCATGCTGACAATGGCTGTCAACTATTCACGACGCTAGAGTTTATCACGAATAATTTGACGGGCCAAACGATGAATCTAGTTAGAATTCTGGCTGCAAGAATTTTTTTAAACGCTCTGTATGACCGCCTGTTATTTTTGCGTAAATCTGTGGAATAAAATGGATGCAAATATGTAGAAAGCCTACTGGGTCACTTTTAGCTACGGTCGAGCGCTAAGAAGGTGCAATTTGCGAAAGATTAGTTTCACTTGCGAACTAATAACGCTAGCATTCAGCATTTTTTGCGAAACTAAGAGGAGCAAGTTACTTGGTAAATTGGTTTCAAAAGAAGTTTTCTGTTAGATACGCGTTTTATTTTGATAAGTTGAAAATAGCGCCAAATTATAGTGACTCATCCAATTTGTAACGAGATAAAGATCGAAAATTTAGTTCTTATGAAGTGGCATGCTGTCTTGTGAGGCATAGTGGAGCTGCCAAAATGGTTGATACGCCCTCAATGTTTTAAATGCGACGGAATAGATGTTCATAAAGAATAATAACAAACATTGCTGCAATCTCGACTGGGGGTTTCGTTCCAATCGTGTTGAATATTGTATTTGTGGTGCTCATCCACAGAAATGTGTACCCTAGCAGGAGAACTACCGCGGTATCAATTAGCTGTGTACTGCATATAAATTAGTCACTAGTATCATCTTCAGATGGATTAGCAATGAGCAAGAGATACATAATAGACCAACACAGATAAGGTTTCTACTTGTAATTGGATGTCTAGACCGAACTCGTGTACCTCCGAACTATTGAATTCTGCCAACTGTATCTGCGGCGAACTAACATTGTTGTCCGAGACAGCTCGACCACTTATGTTTCTGCGCTGTGCGAGATGCTATGAATAACTATACTTAATAATGACGTACCGGCCAAAATAGTTCGACTGCTCAACGGTCCTTAGAAACACTACCAAAATTACCTCTAAAACTTCTGCGATTAGCACCGAGGTTCTGCTAGGATATGTAATTGCTTCCAACCTGTTAGCTTTTATGCATTCATTGCTTGGGTAAATGCAAATACGATGGCGATGGTTTTCTGATGACCGAAAAAGAAGAATCGTTCTGGAAAGCCGTTATCTGAGCTCAATTATTGGAAATCCAGTCTACATCTGAACGCAGTATGGCTAATTTTGCACTGAAGCCTAATACCGGGATTAATGGAGTCCTGCTGTTAGTCGTCGTGTAGTACTGGTAAATCAGTTTAACTCTGTCACTGTATTATTAGCCTTCCTGCAGCTGACTTTAGAAGATTGTTCTAACAACTTTCGAATCACCCCTCTATCGCATTTCGCACAGGTACATACTTTGATCTTAATATATGCGGGCCAATGAATAAAATGTTGCCGGAAATGAATTTTTGCGTGGGAGAGCAAAGACACATTAAATAAGAAAATATCCATACCCTTCGCCAAATAATATAATAGTAAAATTATTTAATCATAGTTTACCAGATAAGCCAGTTTCCTCTGTGTGTGTGTGTGAGAGAGAGTGTGTGTGGCGAAAGCCATAAACAGTTAATTTTCGTGACTGCATAGAAATTGTGCAGCTAGCATTTCCAGTCACGTACAATGTATGCAAGACTACTAGAGGTGAGAGCCACATATCTAATTTTGCTTTCCAAATATATAAAATGTATTACAGTTAAATACTGTTTGTTGCGTAGAACTAATATATATGCAAGTATGTATTAGGTTTTGCGAACCTAGTAACAAATTAGTTCAGTTGTGACCAGAAGGATAAACCAAAGGCAGCATGAACGGAAAGTATAGTCTCATGCACATTCGTTTCGTGCTTACTGGCGACTCATCAGTAGGAGCCGGTATTACGCCCTTTAACCACTACATATTTGGTAGAAGAAAGTGGAATAATAGGACGGTACAATCTCCTAGACGAATGTGTAAACCTGTAATAGTGAAGATAACATAATCTAACGTCAACGACAATACGACTTCAATGCTAACTCACACTATATAATATATATACCGAGTCTGTAAAGGATACCAACACTATGGCCATTGTGTTAGTAACTCATACCTTTTTTGAAATCGATGAGTACCGGATACTAACACTATGGTTTCCGAGTCGGTACATGATACCGTCCTATTATTCCACATTCTTCTACCGAATATATAGTGGTTAAAGGGCGTAATACCGGCTCCTACTGATGAGTCGCCAGTAAGCACGAAACGAATGTGCATGAGATTATACTTTCCGTTCATGCTGCCTTTGGTTTATCCTTCTGGTCACAACTGAACTAATTTATACTAGGTTCGCAAAACCTAATACATACTTATATAAAATGTAGTTTGATTCTCGCTAATCAATTTGCCGTCGTACTCTGATTATGATCATGGAAGGTCGAAACGCGTCAGTGCGTTGCGACTGGCGGTAGTTTTATGTTGTTCGACGACTGGTTAAATACAATGGGATTGGTATTTCAAGCTCGCAAACTTGATTTACAGAATTGTTACCACCACCCGCGCAATCAATTATTGTTTAATTGTATTGTCTATATGTGTGTTAGTGGGGATAGCTAAAAACAGCTAATGTTCGTGACTGCATAGAAATTGTGCAGCCGACATTTCCAGTCACGTACAACGTATGCAAGACTACTAGAGGTGAGAGCCACATATCTAATTTTTCTTTCCAAATATATACAATGCAGTTAGTCAGAATTTGATGCATAATCCTGATCTTAACTGAACTAACTTGCTAGTTCTTCGCAGCCAAGAATACATAAGTGAAAATCTTGGTGTAGCAGACTCGATTTTCATACTTTATTTTTTATTTATGTCATATGAACAACAATTGCAAGTATGTAGTTGGAAAGTCCAAGTATTGCACAGTAAAACTGGCACTGTTTTAACCGATTCGTACATGCTTTAATTTACATTAAAAAAATGAATATAACTCTGTTCTGCTAATTAAGATATTTTAAACTCAATTCTTTACTTGTTTACTTAAAGTGATAGATACTATGGCACAAATTGGAATTGTAGGTGGTAATCCCTAACAGGTATTTTCATCCTAGCAATAATCTACAAAAATGAAGTTTTCATTGGTTAGGGCATAAACTGATAAAGCCACTTAAGCATCCTGATTGCCATGTCACTGAGGCAACTATGGAGGATTGCTGAAACCGCAGAAAAGATAAAGCGGCTGTTTCGTGACTTCATAGTTTGAAAGACAAAGTTCAACTGTGTATTTGCCAATTTAGAGGCTAATGTAATAAATAGATGTTTAGATTTGTTATAAAAATACCATTTTTCCTTCATTGGCGTTTCCGCGTGCCTTCCTTAGCTCCATGCGAAACTGGGGCTAATCTTTATAATTGAAGTGTGTGAACTTGTTTTATGTTATCTATGTACTTTTAAATTAACTGTCTTTCCATTTAATCAAAAGCAATTACGTTTTAGATCCATTAATAAGATAGAGTGTAAGCCCTTCTGTGATAGAATTAACATATAACACGTTTTTTCGACGTTTCATTTTCGTAATCAATATAGCGCAATGCGCTCGCAAAACAGTAAACGTGGCCACATGGAGCCATCCTTGGAAGCACTGGTGAAAAAAGCCAAAAAGTACACCTAACGTCTTCATTCAATGTATAGCGAACATGCGCAATCTGTTCCCATGATACACTGACGTCAGGTTCGAATAATTCTAGTGACACATCTGTACCAGGTTTCACCACAAGGTGGCAACTGGAATTTACATTAACATGGTTAATTAAACGAGCATTGGTTGCGCGGGTGGTGATAAAAATTATTATAATCAAGGTTGCGATCTTGATATAAGTTCCTTACCCATAAAATACTTACATATGTCAGTATAAACTAAGAATTGTATAATGTAGAAAAGGCAATTCATCCAGTAATATAGACACCTGACCCATAAATTACTTACATATGTCAGTTTAAACTAAGAATTGCCTTTCCTACACTATACAATTCTTAGTTTATATTGACATATGTAAGTAATTTATGCGTCAGGTGTTTATATCAAGACCGCAACCTTGATTATAATAATTAACATGGTTAAAACAATCATATCTGTGAATAACTTCATAGTTTTGTATTTGAAGACTAACTATTTGGCATGTCTTGTCGTTAAAGGTGATAATATACTTATAACCTATGCAAAGTAACGCTGATTGTGTTTGTTATGGCACTAGCTGGGAAGGTTAAGTACACATTCTTTGCGCCAGGCTACCGAGACAAATATGGAGAATGACTGAAATCGCAGATTATGTAGAGCAGCTTTGTTATAGTTGGACCCTCATGTTTGCGATATAAGGTATTTAATCACGTCTCACTTTACACTCAGATTAAGATGGATTGAATAGGCGAAATCCTGTAGGAATCAAGCGGAAAAGATATTTTAACACGTCTTTGTTATGAAACTGGCTCTTCTGGGACCCATCGTGCGAGACTTAGAACTTGGCTGATTTATGCGTGTTTTTATATATGTATGTATAAAAATTCTAAATATACCCAGGATATGCTACTATCGAAGCAGATACTTGTTTAATATGGTTGTATCGCCGAGTTTAATTGACTATAGTGTGTTGTGATAAAATTCACCAATAAATATAAGCACTTAATCAGATTTATTAGATTTTCACTCAAAATCCAGAGTTTATTTTTAAAATATTCTAGTGGTCATTATTGGGTGTCAAATAAATTTCTGGTCTTCTCTTACCAAAACATTTAACTGCAAATTGTTCATTTATTCAGATGGTCTTTCGCTAGAGAATATTGTTACCGTGATTTTTCACAAGTAAATTAATATTTCGCCTCAATATCTTGTCGATTGTCAGAATCTCTTTTTCTTAGGCTGATATTAGTGTATCAGTACCTGACATATGTAATTATGATTGTCTATTTTGTTTCCGAGATTTTGGCCTCTTTTTTGAGCTATGTTTTCGCGGGCAGTATTTAGAATGTTTCAAATTTTTGTGATATAAAATATAACAAGAGTTGGAACTGAAGTCGTATTGTCGATGTCTTTCTATAAAGTTAACTACAATGTTTCTTGAATACACATTCGTATAGGAGATTGTACCGTCCAAATGTCACATATCAAATGTCACAAAATATATAGGGAGTATAGAGCCGGGTACCGTCCCCTACTAATAAGTCACGAGATTATACCTCTTGTTCATGCTGACTTTGTTTTACCCTTCTCGTCTTAATAGTACTCATTTGCTACTCATCGTCGTAATATCCAGCCAAAAAAGTCAAAAGCGGCTAATTTTTCACTGTCATATAACCATATAAAGTGAAATTATAAATAACAACAGAAATAATAATTCTTTAAATCAAGTTTGCGAGCTTGAAGTAAACACCAACCCCGTTGTATTTAACCAGTCGTCGAACAACAAAACTAAATTACCGCTTGCGGCAACTCACTGACGCGTTTCGGCCTTTCATGATCCTAATCAGATTACGACGGCAAACTGACTATCGAGGATCAAACCGCATTGAATATAAATGGAAATCAAATTTAGATATGCGACTCTCACGTCTAGCAGTCTTGCATACATTGAACTTGACTGGAAATGTCGGCTGCACAATTTCTATGCAGTCACGAACATTAACTGTTTGTAGCTTTCGCCACATACACATATATAGACAATACAATTTAACAATAATTGATTGCGCGGGTGGTGGTAACAATGCTTTAAATCAAGTTTGCGAGCTTGAAGTAAACACCAACCCCATTGTATTTAACCAGTATACGAACAACATAACAAAACTACCGCCAGCTGCAACGCACTGACGCGTTTCGACCTTCCATAATCATCATCAGAGTACGACGGCAAAGTGACTATCGAGGGTAAAACCGCATTGAACATATATTGAAATCAAAGATAGATATGCGGCTCTCACCTTTAGCAGTCTCGCATACATTGAACTTGATAGAAATAATATTTTAGACAAATTATTAGTGAGATTTACGAGAGAAAGAATACCTAGTTACTAAGAGCAAATTTATCGGGATATCTCGCCGAAATGTAGCAAGCTAAACCTCTCCACAATACCATTTGCTACTAGGTGCGCATTAACTAATTCACAACCAATATAAAACAGCTAACGGCCTAAATGTGCATGTCTATGAAGTATCTTTTTATACCAATTTAAAACATATTTATTATGAAGGAATAACTCAATTTGCATAGAAAAATGTTTAAATGAAATTTGTCAACATGAATGAAAATTATCAAAACCCATATACAAACACACCAAATTTAATTACGGTTAAATTCTGAGAACATATTTCGTAAATGCCATATTAAAAATTAAAAACTTTCTGTTTAACGGAATTTTTCTGTAATTCGATATGCCAATTCAGATGATGAATTGTTACCACTGTTATCTCATGCTAAGAATATTAAACTGACGCAAAATAAACTTTAAATGAATTATTTGAAACGAAATTGTCTATGTTACACAATAAATCAATAAAAGAATCAATTTAAACAAAACCAAAACAAACTTTGAAAAACTGAAAATCAAGTCAACTTAGTAGAAAATATATTATTCTGTAGTGGCTTTTTCGCTTTATTATTGTCTATTATTAAATATAGTTTTCTCAAGGACAGAGTGTATAGATTTGCTGGAATAACAGGTGTTCAGATGTAGTTGTACTTCTCAATTTTGGTGAACTTTACGATACTTTGAAATTCATTGTATTGGTACTATGTACGATTTGGCAACCGTAGTATTGGTATTAGAAACGGACGCAGCAACCATAGCGTATTATATATATATATATATATATATATATATATATATATATATATATATATTCATTGTACCCTTTTTATGTGCAAAAACAAAAAGAAATTTTATCAGATATAAGAAAATTTTCTTTCGCATGGTCTTCTCAAATATCTACTCATGAACATATCTTTATGTATAAATTGGAAAGCAAAACAAGATAGAAATACGTGAACAAAGCGAGTGTGAAAAATAGAAACCAATCAAATTGCGTGCGTCACATCCAGTTCAAACTCAATGCTTGTACGTGCTTCTTCTGCTTACATAAATCCGGCTGCAATTTGTTTATCCATAAGGCTTCGTATGTGGCTAGCTCCCTTTTGTTTCTGCATTTAGTAATTACTTTGAATGTTACGTCTGGAGAACATACGTGCGATGTTTCGATGATGTGTTGCGCAATAGCAGACGTGTATTCACCATTTGATTTAAAACAGGCGTTCAAGTTGCAATGTTCTCTCATTCGAGTAATTAACTGTCTGGTCGATCGGCCTACGTAAGTTGATCGACAACTTGCGCATGTATATTGGTAAATAATATTTGATATCGACATTAACGGCTGTTTCTCTTTGATTGTTGGTAAAGGCAAGTGTGTTACCCTAAATAACACTCGTAGTTTGGCTGCATTAAATGTGCGTGTCAATGCTGCTTCAACTTTCTTTTTGTGCCATTCGGGAAACTGCATCCCCCTTAAATGGGATGTTTAGGTAGACGGTTTTCTTTTCTGGCCTATAGTACGTCTGTTTCTGGTTAACTCCCCTTTTAATAATTGATTCAATTAATTGTCTGGGATAGCCATTAGACATTAAATCGTTAATTGCCTTATTATATTCATTTTCTTTAGAATCTTGACTAACCAACCTGTCAATTCTTGAGAAACAACCACGAACTGTTGATAATTTATATTGAAATGGCACAAAACTGCTGTAATGCAAATACTGTGCAGACTATGTTGGTTTATGGTAAATTGTTCTGTTTAATTTACCATTAGTTTCTTTCTTTAATAGTACATCTAGGAAAGGCAGACAGTCATTTTTCTCGTGCTCTGACGTGAAACCGATATTCTTATGTGCTTTGTTAAAACTTTGAAGCAATGTTCGTGATTGCGACCTGTTTTTAAGTACAAGAAATATATCATCTACGTACCGTATATATTGAGCACATTTACTTATGTCACTCTTTAATGATGTATTTTCTAGGTGCTCTAGAAAAATCTCAGCCAACACTGGAGATAAGGGGCTTCCCATTGCGACACCATCAGTCTGTTTGTAGATGTTTCCACTAAAACGAAATCGTACGTCTTTCGTGCATAATAAGATAAGCTTGCGTAGAGTTTGACCTGGCACCGGCGATGGTAATATATCGTGTTCTACCGCTTTGACTATAATGTCAATGGTTTCATCAATTGGAACATTTGTAAACAAAGACGTAACATCAAAAGATACCATAATCTTGTTTTTAATATTTATATCTTGAATTTTGTTTACAAACTCAAACGAATCGGAAACCAAATAATTACCTAGTAGTTTACGTAATGGTTCAAGTAAACGAACTAGCCATTTAGCTAGTGTATGAAACGGAGAATTTACCATTGATAAAATTGGCCTCATAGGACAACCTCTTTTGTGTGTTTTGGTAATCCGTACATTATTGGTGTAGATGATCCAACTGGCTTGAGCTTCTGTGCAGTGGCCTCATCAATAAATCCGGTATCTGTCAAAATCTTAATTTCATTAATTACTTTGCGCTCCACCTTGTCTATTTCATCTGATTTATCGTCTAGACGTGTGAATTTTGTATTGTCATTTAACAGGTTTTCCATCTTTTGTACGTATTCAGATTTGTCCATTATAACTGCGCTCTTTCCTTTGAAGTCGCCTTGTCGAAGACTTTATATGATGTTAGTTCTACTATTGAAGGATTACATATTAGTATAGGAGATGGTGCCGCTCAATTATCCCATATTACTTACCAAAATATACAGTGTGTATAGATCGTACTACCGGCTCCTACTTAAGAGTCGCCAGTAAGCACGAAACAAATGCGCACGAAATTATACTTTCCGTACATGCTGTCTTTGGTTTATCCTTCTGGTCATAATTGAACTAATTTGTTACCAGGTACGAAACACCTAATTCACAATTGCATATATATATATATATATATATATATATATATATATATATATATATATATATATATATAAGCTCTCCGCCACAAACAATATCTAACTGTTATATATTTAAGTGAATGATGTCATGATTACCGAGAAATGTGATAACTGATATCGACCAAGACCAGAGTTTATGGACTTACTGAAGTAATAGATTTTCTGAAATAGTAGTTATTCTTAATTTTGGTGAACCATACATTGAACTCCATGGTTTTTGTACCATGTACCGTTTCGGTACTATAATGTTGGTATCGGGTACTGACAAAATAACCATAGCGTTGGTATCGTTTACAGATTCGATATATGTATATTATATAGAGTGATTTAGCGTTGAAGTCGCATTAACCTATTTATTATACTTTACATTTTTATATGCAAATAACAAAAATCCACAAAATTTATTAAATTAATTCCAAAATCTTTGGTGAACTAAATCACAGTTTTCAATACTAGTAATGTCGTTTTTAACATAAAATATAGGCGTTTTAACTAAATTATAAACTACCTTACATAAATTCATTACTCGGGAATAAGAACTATGTGAGTTTCAATTAACTTCTAGCCTTTATAATGACTTGTTTAATTGTAGCTATGGTTTACGTTATTTGCATGACATAACTGTTAAGCGCGACGGAAAATTTAATGCGCAACATTTTGTTCGCTGCAGTTTACGCAATACGTGCACTTTTGTTAATAGGTTATTACATTAATGAGCTAGATAATGCAATAAGTAAGTTATTCAAAAACTTATAATACAAATGAAATTCCAACAAAACAATTAAATTCTTGATTTTACCTAGCTGTTGTGGGAAACTGGAACGCGGTTTTAGCTCCCTACTAGGAACGTGAGACTGTGTTAATTTCCTGCCGATACGTAACTGTGATTTTCATGGGGATGTGTAAGTGAAGCATCAAATTGAATATAATAGTAAAATCATTTTCATATTTCTCATATTCATAAATTTTAGTATCTCCATTAAGCGAACTGTCGATGCCAAATATCAGGCATTAAGCAGCTTGACCATTAATTCTATCTTTACCTTAAATTAAAAACGCTTGTTCACTCATTCCTCATTTTGATTGATGAGTCAGGTTAAGCTTTTCTTCACCTAGGTGATTTCTTACGAACGATTAACGATCACCACTTGCCCGAGGCGTCTAGTTTCGAGACGTCGGTCGTCAGTTTACTTCAGCAGCCGATTATTCTGACCTTTATGTCTACCACGAATTGTCATCGAAAAAGAAATATTAACTGCGTCAGTGAACTAGAATAGACGTATCCGTTGGTAATAGACTCAGTATAATATCGTTGCCAATATAACTAGCTGGGACCTGACGGTTTTCAGGCCGGAAATATATATGGATGCTTTAACTTCGGGAATCAACATCACCATCGTCAATATCGTCGTCGTCGCTAACCGAAATACAACAACCATTAGTACCTGAAGCTTTACGGCCATATAAGCATGAAAATGACCAAAAATAATACTAATACTAATCTTGACAGAAATAATTATTTAAACAGACAAATATTAAAAGAAAGTGCTGGAAATATTTACCTGAGATACACACCTATACATCTACACGACATCATTATGGCAAAGTTAGCTTTAAAGCAAGGCAATATTGGAAATAGTTACCTTGTAATTTTTACTGTATCGTGTCATAAGCGCAACCGAGTGTCGCAGTTAATTGCCCAACTAAGAAAAGAAATTTAACAGAATCCTACTATAAATCTGCAAAATATTCGCTGTTTCGCGCAGGGGTAATAACCATGAACCAAAATTGGCACGTGGCTCAAGTGCTATAAAATGTTGTTTCTATATTACCCAATTCGATTGTAGTTAACTTTAGCTGATTCTCGCTGTAAAAATCTGTCACTTTGTTTATTTCGTCAATCTGTCCCCGGCTAAGAAAATAATGCTCTTCTGGACAATGGAATTGAAGGAATACATAAAACGTGACCTTTCCAGTACCGTTGATGGCCGATCCAGAAATATTTCTTCGGATACCAACGCTCATTGTTGACTACCAAAATGAATCATTCTTCTCAGACGACTGTCGTACATTGGCTTTACGTGTATAAAGTCTTCAAAAAGTATCCAGATTCACTGCACTTACAGAGGTAATTTACTCATTACCTTTGAAGAGGATTGAGATAATCCTGCTTCCCCATAAATGTCAATGTAAGCTATTCTAGCTTTCTTGGTTCGCATATTGATCTTGTAACTAAAATTGCCTGATTTACTGATATAACTACCAAGATATGTAGACCTGTCCAAGTCTTTATCCGGTAGTTGCAGAGTTAATGTAAGTGGTAGGTGATCTTGCAGAAATATCTTACATTTCGTGGGCTAGAATTTTATACTGAAAGACAGAAAAACGACTTCTGATCTATTCAAGGTGGCCTTGACAAGATCTCGGATGTCGAGTAGTAGTAGAATATCGTATTCATGGCCAATAACAACTTATCTACCACCGAGGAGAACTTCGTCGCCCGAATACTAAACGTATGAATGAGTAAAATTCGTAATGGCATCTATTACAAAATTAAACAATAATGGGAATATTTTACGCCATAACGGAGACAACTGCTAGTGATAAAATTGTGCGAACATTCATTGCCTAACCTTACGCAGCCAAAAGTTGAAATTGCTGAATATCGCAAATAACTTTGGATATTTTGCATAGAATCACTGCAGTGCAGATGTTTATACACGCTCCTGATAATGAGAATGTTGCATTACATTTTTATCTCACATTTCACGCGAATAGTACACAAATTGATTTATTTGTGAATATTTCTATTCAACGTCAGCAGCAGCCGGTTATTTGCACCAGTAACATATCTTGTGTGTATATTTGTGGGGCTTTATTGTGTCTACATTTAAAAAACGCTGCTAATACATTTAGTTACTTATAAGATATTATTTGGAAATATGTCTGATAGAAGTAACCAGGATACAAAAATGAGTCTGTCAAGTTAAAAGCGTATGAATTAAAATTGTTTTATAAGATTGGACTCGTTTGGTCTTGTATTGTATGCTCGATCTTGATTCGATCATTGTAAACTTCGCCACGTGTTTAATAAATCAGTTGAGGTTTATTTGTTAATGGAGTACATTCTTAGTTATTTTGCCTGGCTGATCTCGGCCTAAAAATGCGCAACAGATTTCAACAAAATCATGTTTTACAAATATTACATTTTCGTACTTTATATTGAAGTTCGATAAGTAACAAATTTTATGAATTGTCGTACGTATTATAGCAAAAAAATCTGAATTGTTATTGCTTTAATCATGGTAGGGATCTTGATATAAAAACCTGATCCATTATGTAAATACATTTGACAGTATAAACTATGTATTATATAGTGTAGGTATACTTAGTTTGTAGTGACGAATATTTGTACATAATGGGTCGGGTGCGTATATCTAAATCGCAACATTGATTTAAATAATTATTATCAGAGCCCGCTAAACCAATGTTCGTTTTTTCTTTTGGTTTGACCAACTCGTAAACATAGATATTTCTTGACTTTTAAGTGGTAGGGCTTGTCCATTCCTAAAGATTTCGTTTTTTAGATCTTACCGATACTAAACGAGTGCGACTATCCATCTCTTGAAAGCGGGTTATGATATACTTGATTCTACGTATTGGGTTTTAATGTTTACCCTGACAATATAGACAAATTCCATTTATAAAAAGAAATAAATAAAGTAACTTGCGACGCTGCCTTCTTAAAACAGGAGTCAAAATCTCCCCATCAAATGAACCGAAGACTTGTCTTTATAGGCCTTCAAGAGGTTCAGCTGTAACGCGGAAGACTGATCTCCGTTTACCTATGTTCGAATGTATATACGAATTTTTCTTTGTTTGTATGTATATATATGTTTGTGCATGTGTTTGTGTGCATTCATTTATGTATGCACTCATTTGTGTACGTATTTATATAAGTATTCATGTATTTATGCATGGATGTATGTGTGTATGAGTGTGTGCATGTATGCGCCTATTTATGTATGTATAAATGAATTTATGTATGGAGAATTGCATTTACGAATTTATATATATATATATATATATATATATGTGTGTGTGTGTGTGTGTGTGTTTATACATGGAGGTAGGCATACATGCATTTATGCACGCATGTATGCACAAATTCATTTTTTCAGATATTTACGCATTTATTTATTAATTTACGTATGTATTTATGTATGCATGAAATATACGAATTACAATTAATTCATACTGCCTCAGGCATTTTGCAGTATAAAAAAGTGTCGCGTTTTCTACTTAATTAAGCAAGGTGGATAAGCGGAATCTGACTACTGCAGACATCTTCACGTCCGATTCTGTATCTTTTCCCTATCTATTATCCTCTAAATCTAATAATAACGCTTCTTTAGATGCTATGACCATGGTCAAAGTTGATTATATCACTGAGCTTAATAGAGCGTTGCCATATATCGAGACTAGTAAACAACATTTTCTCAAACCTAGGTTAGATTTTAACGTCAGCATAATTAATCTACGAACATCAAAACAAACTGAACAACAAAATGCTCTTGCACGTACATTGAATCATTGAGAAATCGATATATATATTACGTATCTACGAGAATTACAGAACTTGCTGCACCATTCTTATCTACGCGCTATTTGTCTCGAACCTCTGGTTGCACGCAGTTTTCTCAAAATAGGGCCTCGGAATTGTCCATAGTTCAAGAGCTGAAGCTTTGTGCGGCACGCTATGCTAAAATGAGTGCTATAAACCTCAATCAACGTTGTATTTTCGTTGTATCTGCCTTTACTCCAACGGGTTGCAGCAAGGATTAATGTAAGGATACATTTTACTCCGAACTAAGCTCTATTGTGTAGAGAAAGAAGTTCATATATAGTCTTGGTTACGGGTGATAGGAATGCTCAAGTTGGGCGCTTAAGTAATTCTGAATTTCATTTTGGTGAAAGATACACTTAAAGCTCAATGCGCAACGATACTGGTGAACGACTGCTGAATCTCTTCATGAAACATAGATTATACTTAAGTAGCACACACTTCAGACTTTTAGTGTAAGACTTAGCGCCAACGGTAACCCTCGGCCTCCGGGCAACAGTGGACTCAGATCATGTAGCAATTAGTTATAGATAGCGTGATCGCATCCAGGATTTTCGTTCCTTTTGGAACAATTATTTCGAATCAGACCATTCACTCAAGTTTTCATGAAATATAAATAAGAATGAATCTCAAATTGATTTAAGAAAATAAGAACAACTATCTTTCCGACAAAATTATGAAGATATTTAAAAGTCAAAGCTAACGAAAATTCTAATTTACTTTGGACGAAGGTAAGATCCAATATGCTCAATGTATGTACTATTTTAGGCTTTCGTAGAAATAATCATTGGGGTTCTGTAAAATCCATGGAGATTCGAGAAAAAGCCCATTTGCACCGTTCTATTTTCCCACATTCCCCAACAAAAGATATTGTGGGTAAAGAGGTAATACCGTCTCCTACTAATGAGTCACTAATAAGAACGAAACAAATTTGCACGAGATTTTATTTTTCGTTCATGCTGTCTTTGGTTTATCCTTCTGATCATAAATGAACTAATTTATTACGAGGTGCGCAACACCTAATACATAATTGCATATATATATATTAGCTCTCCGCCACAAACAGTATCTAAATGTGTATTTGTTTGTATGTTTTCAAGCATATACATACAAAAATAATGTCTAACTTTACCGTTTTCTGTTTGGGATGAAATTGTCAGTTAAGAATATCAGATAGGAACATGTGCATTCGAGACAATAATAATATTCTTTTCGGGATTATCAAAACTTTGCCTATATAAATCAAGATTTGTGTATTACAAATATCATTAATTCAATTTTGCTAATATTCGGACACGACTAAACAGCAAAAAATTGAAGTATTGTCGATAAGAATACAAAGACAAGCAGAACGACCTCATTCACTTGATGCTTATTTGTACGTAATGAAGAATGCATATCTTAAAATTATAATCACACAAAAAAAACAATATTACAAAAAGTATTTTCTACTATGGTTAATTGATTTCGATGACCTCAATGTGTGTTTGTTTTACTTGCCAAATCATGAATACAATTAAATCGATTGTCGTATTGATTAATTGTGTAACTTAGACCATATTGTGTCTAACAGTTCACTGATTTAGTCAGCTGACAATAAACCTTAATTCATAGTAAGCAATAGAAATGGTAGATAGGCGTATGTGATTTGTCTTTATTAAACCGCTTCGCTCTTTCTTAGGTTAAACAATTTCGTTAGATGAGACGTCAATAATTTTGTTTTGTGTTGTATGGTGAAACGCAGCTCATATTTCAAACGGGTTCTAGGTAGTTATTTGCAATAGTTTTACCAAATATACTGACGATTAATTGGCTTATTTATCGAGTGTCATATGAATTCTAAAAGGCCCACGCATTTGCGCCTCATCGACTGAGTGCATTAACGAACACCAAGAAAGGGATTACACTGCAGTGTCACATTGTTTGTGTGTTAGTGATGGAAAACTAGGCTTATTATTCCAGCTCTTGGTGTCTTGTGTGAGCTGTACTTTCTGTGATGATGATTTTATGAAATTATTGACTACTAAAAATACCTCGCAGCATATCAAACTTTCATATTCACTTTTAAGTAATGTGGATGTGTTTTATAGAAATCGTAGTAAAGTAAAATTTGATGCCTACATTGGGACTGAAGCCATAGATATTTACGGCCCGATAACGCATGAGATCTTTTCATCTTATCATGTGACTCCAGTTTGGTATGAAGCCTTTTGTTCAGACGACAATAAACTTTATTTATAGATGTATATATGCGCGTATTTATGTAAGCTGATTAGCTAATTAAATACAAGGATACCGTTTAAGATTCCATCGACCACAATTGGAAACTCGTCGTGTCCTGTTGGTTAACATAAGGACGGGGAAATTTATACAAGTAAAATTTAGTAAAGAATAGTAGAGCTAAGCAAATTGTCAGTATTCGGTATATGTCTATGTAGATTATTTTTTAAATAACATTTTGTTCTCACAATGTGGGTTTCAGAAGAGCCAATAAGGCTAAATTAACAAATCCGTTCCACTTGACCCCGTTAACCACTAGATTTCAACAGACGTTCACCCATTTTAGGCAAGCATAATCCAGAGAAAGATATCGCAAATATTTTTCGATCACAAGATTGCTGATCCGCTTCTACTGAGGCTACATGGGATGGATTTCTTTCTGGGTTGCGGCAATAAGCTTGGGCAGATCATTTTCGTATATCCATTATTTCAAACTCGAGGAACTCAGAAGTAAAGTTGGTGATTTCAGCGGCTTCGCGGCATTTTTATAAAGTAGATATTTCAATATCAGTCTCTTAAAATGATGAAGGAGTCTCTTCATTTGTAGCCATGTGTGACGGATTGACGAGATATTAGGAATTATTTACGAGTTGCCTTCAAAAGCTGAAGACCAACGTACTCCATTAGCAAATTGATATTTACTGATATGTTCTATCTGGATGTTCGCTACGACACTGCTTCCAACTTATTAACAACAGTAGGCCGGCGTTGACCCTCGTATGCTGCGAAAATCACGAGCCAAGTTGTGATCACCTAACTTTCGAGGCAGTTACGGCTGGTTGAGGAACTTTCGTGTTAGGCGAGATAGCAAACAAATTCCCAAGTCTTTTGTAATATTTATATGCCGCGTGGTAAAAGTTCCATCTTTTGAGACTTCTCCTCTTTCAATAAAATATCTTGAGTGTAGGTAACACATAATTTCATGTCTACCATTTATGTATCGAGGTTATAATGTGTATTGGTTTGTGTGTGCAGAAATTATGATCGACAAAAAATAAACTTAAATAATTTGTAAACAAATTCCCAAATGGAAATTGTGTTAGTTAGCGGTAGAGAAATTGGTGAACTGTTGAAGTAAAGAATTCGGAATTTAAAAAAGACCGGTGTGTAGATCGAAATATCAATCAATAAACAGCAAGAAGAAATTTGTGCGTGTGTGTGTGTTTGTGATAACTTTTTCGTTTTATGAGAAGTCTATTAAGAATTTCATTCTACCTCCAATTATTCAAGTGATATCGCTTTTATTATTAGGCATAGATTCTAAGCTCTCGTTTGAAGCATTAAATAATTAACTCAAGCACCCCAGTTTATCCCACTTATGAATGAAAAATGCAGAACGGTCTAAATATATTAGATTACCAATATAAAAATATAAATAACTAAATATAAATATAAATAAAATTCGATGAACGGAACCAAATACTTAAGGATCATCTATAAATCAAGTAGACGAGCTTGAAATAAACACCAATCCCATTGTACTTAACTATACGAACAACATAGAAAAACTGGCGTCAGTCACACGTACTGACGTGTTTCGACCAACTTTGATCATTATCATAGTACAACGGAAAACTGATTAGCTAGGATCAAACCGCAATGCATATATATGGAAAGCAAATTTAGATACGCGGCTCTAACCTCTAGCAGTTTCGCATGGATTGTACTTGACTGGAACTGTCGGCTGCATAATTTTTATGCAATCCCGATAGGTAACTATATATATATATATATATATATATATATATATATATATATATATATATATTGAATTGCAGTTTGATCCTTGATAATCAGCTTACCGTCGTACTCTGATGATGATCACGAAAGGTCGAAACGCGTTATTGCGTGTGACTGACGGTAGTTTTGCCATGGTATACGATGGCTTAAATTTTAAGCTGGTTCTGTTTGTTACTGAGTTCACTGCGAATATTGTAGTGACTAAATTTTTTTTTCCTTTATGAATTCAGGTAAATTACGAAATAACTGATTTGGACCCACCGTACATATATTTGTAATTACTTATATGATTAGTGATATTTTGAGTTTGTTTTTAATTATGGCTCTACCGAAAATTATCTCGTCTTTGACGCGTATCCTGCTTTTGTAAACCGTTCATTTTTTACTTTATTATTATGTTTGTGAATGTCTTAGAATCCATACTGGCTCTTTTAGTTTTTACTTCTTGTCGGATCCGGTTTTGGTTAACTGTGTTGCCTTGTTTTATTTACTAAAGCAGCCCATTATAAGTTATGGATTGGGCGATTGGCGAAAACAAGTCTCAAACAAGTTTGCGAACTTGAAATAAATTCTAAACATATTTGTAGCCAATCGAAGAATGAAGAAAAAATTTAAAATAACGATAATTATTTATTTGAAGATAGCAAATTTTGTTAATATTTTTAAATCCTTTATTGCGTTTCAACTTTGGTAGGTTTTAGCTGGCCAAATCGTAATTAACGAACGTTCTTTGATTTGCGTTAAATCAAGTTTTCGAGTGCGATATAAACACCAATCCTATTGTATTTAACCTGTCTTGTAATATGACAATACTGCTGTCATACTGACCATGATTACACCATTCCTTAAACCTACGTATATTAATTCGTAATATTTACACAAGACAATCAGAGCTTTCTGAAAAATTATTGGACTTAAATAAGTCTGGTTAAAAAGGTTGATTTTCAAACAAATACAATTAGAAATGGATAATCCAATGAGCTACAAATAAAACCTATCCAATAAATTTTCAGTGCAATAGGGCGCATAAAAACGTAAGTATCCCGTATTTATTGAAGTCATTAATTAATTACATTAGAGACTGTACGATTAAAGTATTATACATTTATACCGTGCTTAGATATTAAGATGAATACAATGATTTTTTGTAACAGTGGTGTTGAAAACCACTTTGCTCTTCGAAAAAATTACTGTTAATCAATATTTCGGCTCATTTAGCCATTATCAGAACAAAATAGAAATTCTCATATTAAAATAACAAAAATATACTAAATTAAATGTGATTTCGTTCAGTTAGGTCACTGGATTACTGTCAAGTCCAGGCTGTATGTCAGTGTCTAATCGTGGTGGTATGTAGAGGATAAGTTCTAAGATTGAATCATATGCACATTATTCCACACAACAGCAATTAAAACAACTACTTAATAAGCGTACTTAATTTCTTAAGCGATATCTTGGGTTTACTGCAAACATAATAATAAGCATATATATATATATATATATATATATATATATATATATATATATATATATATTTATTGATAGTTTCTAATTTCACCATTTTTAAATGTAAAATTCATGGAATAACATTTATTAATAAATCTTGTTTACCAGAAAGACAGCCTTGATTCGTTATATTCATTCATCTGTTCAACATGTAATTTCAGTCAGTTAGTTTTCAGTATTGCTTTTGCGCATGAATATCTTGCGTGTAAAACATTATGTCATCAGCTTTCATTGTGTCTGTAATTGATGTATAAAATAAGACAGTGAAGCGTTGGTTGTTTAAGGCATGGTTATGTCTTATCTAGTTCATATTTTTGAATTCATTTCACGTTTAAGCTTACGTACTAATAACCCAGCTTCCGCTTAAACGTGCAGAAAATAATTCACAAAGAAATTAAATTGGACTGGAACAAAGACATAACCGACATGCCTTTAAAAATAGCCAACGCTTCGCAATATACGACACATACATCAATTACGGACGCAATTACAATGAAAGCGATGACACACCAAATGACGTTACGCAAAATGAGTGGTCTAAATTGCGCAAAAGCAGTGGTCTAAATTGCGCAAAGCAAAGTCCAGCATAACGACGAGGAGATTGGTTACAACACATGTACAGTTGGATTGGATGAACGAATATACTAAAGAATCCAGAACAATGGCTGTAGATACTGGTAGAAATAAGATTTATTAATAAATGTTATTCCATGGAGTACGTTGTTTTGTTCTTATATATATATATATATATATATATATATATATATATATATATATATATATATAAAACAACAAGCACCTGACCTTAATATTCAAAAGTTTCATCAACATGATATTCTTATCGACTGGCCAAGAATAACAAAATTCAACAACAATCTACTAGTATCCAGTCAAGAACAAACAGACCCTCGACTAGAATCAACAAACATACAATCGGATTGGCAACAAACTGAAGTGGAAATATCAGAGGTGCATACGATGACAGAAGTCTCCAAACAATGTGAGCGTTTAACACTGCAATCCACACTGGTGCTGTTACCATGTGAAAACGACAACTTTGCGCAACAAGGTGAAACGATCAATTATACTGGGAAAAATAGAACTTGTATATGTACCAGTGGACAATGCGCACAAATGGTTAATTCTCAAGCTATCAAAACAATAATGACCAGATCTCAGACATAACTTTGCAATACTGGTAGAATGACCTTTACATGCAAATACGCATACACACAAACACAAACGCATACACACTCACCAACTAGCTAAAACAAGAAACAGAAGTAAAACGAATCAGATTTGTTACCACTAGCATAATCAATTGAAAACCCAAAATGTATAAATATGTATGATTGTATAAGAGATGATTAGTATTCACGAAATAAATGGCCTTTATCCAATTTGTTATTTGTGTTTTCCTAATTATAAGAATATATATATATATATGTAAATATATATATATATATATATATATATATATATATATATATATATATATATATATAAACGTATTTTAGCGCCACAAATGTTAATCATTGCGGTGCAACTCAAACAATATGTTTAGTAATTTTTTATCTTTGTGGAAACTTTAGCAGAACGCAGCGAAGCTTCACAGGTATTTAAAGACGAAAAAATTTCACATCCGAATTAGCTTCGCTGCCTGGTGATACTTTGGCATTTTAAACGTGTGTAGTACTTCGTTTTTTCTGTGTGTTCCTCAACAGCTCACACATAACGATGATATCTTGAAAAAATATGTGCCAGTGAAGCATCGGTGTTCAAATGGCGATTTATTGCTTTATATAATAATAAACTGTTACGTGCACGTTAGCGATCCAAAGCTTAGAGTCACATGAAGAAAGAGTGTCATTTACATTTTAACCAGTATTGCTTTATTGTAGGTCAACTAATATGTTGTGCGATAAGTGATTGAAAACATTATCAAACTGATTTAGTGTTTAAATATCTACACGCGTCCAAGTAAAACAAACATAGAAGTGTTTTCCAGTCTGCTTCAATATAAGGCATATGCGTGTCAGTAAATAGATTCCTTGGTGTATGCATGCGCATTTATAAATACCTATTTTTAAATTACATTAATAACCTGATATGAATTATAAAAATACATTTAAAACTAAGCAGTAGCGCTCTATCTGGTGTGAAAGGTAAGATTCCACTGCCATCTGCATCTTATGATATCTTATAATTATTCCTGTGGGTAATCTCATGCAGGCAGATGCAGTAGAAGATTGAATTCACGCTTGTCGGAGCTCAATACAACTTGGTTGTTGCACAATAAGATTGGTGTTGCAAGTACGTTTATAACTAAACATGTTATGTTCTGCGAAAATTGCGACATGTCATCATCAAAGTGCTTTTCAATCTAAATAAAAGATAGGTGTGTTGGTATGATTCCATATTTGGAAGCTATTTTAAATTAAATCGACCTTGTCCAGGGCTGTGCAAGCAAAAACAATTTGTTCGTGCACTAGAATTAGCATATGGCTTTCTAAGGCATATGTAAAACAGCCTTTAGTTACACTTAATTTTTTTCAACATTTTAGACCAATATGTATATCTCTTATCGTAGACTGTTCTTCTATCGAAATATAAATTATGTTTCCCTTTGTTCCTACCTCCAGTAAAAGCAATTGACGAGATGGGGCGAATGCGCTACTGTGTAATTTTAAACTCATATCGGGTGATAAATGTTTTTTTTGTTGAAGAATCTATAAAATGAACGTGTCATTGTTGAATATAGACACCTAAAAAACATTATTTATTTAAATTCCCAAATTTTAGTAAAAATCGATTAAACTGAACTAAATAAAACACTTCTTTATTGCAACATTTGTTGTGTGAAAATATTTATTTTTGTCGTCGTAATGGTTCACAAATTTATGGTTTGAAACATTGGCGTAAAAATCTTATTCAAATAACAAAGGAAGTGGTAATTAACACAAACTTTATAACAGTTGATTATGTAAAAACAAGAAACCAAGATTCAATACTAAGTTAATTAATTGTTTAATTAAACTCCACGGGTGGGCTTCAACTAAACATGGCTAATTGACTGTAAGCCTAGCCAATATTAAACGGAAAATGTTTGGATACCTCCATAGAGAAAGACTTAGTAAACGTTGCTAATCTCTTGCTCGACTTGCGAATCTAGGCCTGGATCATCGCTATCCACAGATAAGATCGCAAGTCGTGCTTTGTACACCTGTTGGATACGATCGTTCATGCCGAATCTGAATACAGGCCCATCAACTGATGTACGCTTGGATGATGTTGAAACTTGATTGGTCTTGCAAATAGTTTTGTACAGTCCGAATCTGGCACCAAATTCCCGACGATTCTGTGATAGTGGAGTGGTCGCCTTGTACACAGTGGTCTTTCGACTTGGAACAATTGCTGATTGAACTGATTCATTGATCGATATCGAACATCGCTTGGAAGCCAAGTGCTGTTGCGAGTCGAATTGTTGACGTTGCAATTGAAGATGTTCATTTTCGGCATTAAGTCGTTGTATTCGCTTAGCTTTGGCTAGATTGTTAAAAGCCTCAGCCCAAGGCGGGACTACTGACTTGGCTGAATTAACTATGGGAGGGATATTAGGTTTCGACATTACTCCTGACTGATTGCAGCACTGAACTGGGGCTAATTCGGCTGGCATGACAGTCAAGGTTGAATCTGGTGAGTGATGGGTATTTTTAGACAGGTCCTATTTTTTAAAGAATTAAATTGAAATGGAATTATGAATAGTATAAGAGATGGTTTTATCGAAGCTGCAAAATAATAAACATTCGAAAATATTAATATTTTACATGACCTCAATAACTGAAATAATGAAAATCGATCAGTAGAAACCTGAGCAAAACTCTACTTTTTACGATATCGAATAAGTATGTTAACAAGTAATAATTCATTTTTCGTCGCCATAATCATCATTATCATCATCCCCAACACCGTCATCTATATTATCAGAATTATCATAATTATGATCAATATTAACAACACCTAACAACTGCCTCCATCGTTTTTAATATGATATCAATATAAAATAATAATTAGTATCATAATTATAATCATTACTATCATTATCATCATCATCCTAACTGCTACCATTATATTAAAAAATCATCGTCTTTATTAACTTATAATAATCATCATCGTCATCGTTGTCATCTTCTTTGCGGATAATTTAGCACGAAAGTAGATCTGCCGAATGTACCAATGCTTTCAGTTAAGAGTGAGTTGTATTGCTGCAGCTTTTTGCGTTAGATATTAGATCTTCCTCATGATTAGATTCTTTGAGATAATAGTGTCTTTTGGAATGCGATTCTTAATAAAATTCATAGTACCTTATTCATGTGCAAAAAGGAAAAGAAATTTAATCAGATACAAAGACCGTTTCTTTCTCATATTATTCTCAATTAACTACAAATGAACATCTCTTTATACATAACCTAATTGGCAATAGAAAATAGAAAAATGTAAACATGGGGAGAGTGTGAAATAAGTGAACAACCAATCAATTACGTGCATCATCTCAAGTTGAAGTTCAATGCCGGAACATGCTTCTTCTGCTTGCATAAGTCCGGCTGCCATTTGTTTATCCATAAAGCTTCGTATGTGGCTAACTTCCTTCAGTTATTTCGTTTCAGTAATTATTTTAAATGCTACATCTGGAGAACATACATGTGAGGTTTCAACGATGTGTTGCGCAAATGTAGACGTGTATTTACCGTTTGGTTTCAAACAGGCGTTAAGCTGCAATGTTCTGTCATTCGAGTAAGCAATCGTCTGGTCGATCGGTCTACGTACGTTGATCGACGACTTGTTGATGTCGACATTAACGTCTGCTTCTCTTTGATTGCTGGCAAAGGCAATTGCGTTACCTTAAAAAGCACCTGTAGTTTAGTTGCATTAAATGTGCGTGTTAACACCGGTTTAACTTCATTTTGTACTATTCAGTAAACTGCCTTCCCTTTAAATGGGATGTTTAGGTAGACTGCTTTCTTTTCTGGTCCGAAATACATGTTTTTGTTGTACATGGAAATGGTACTATGAAGTTGAGTGTGTTAGCATGTTAAATTACATATTTCTGCTGCTTATTTAGTTAGAGATTTGATCCACCATATGCGTGCTTGTCTTTGTTTGTTCATTGGCCCCATCAGGTTATTTGTTACGGTTTCGTATTTTTGTGGTGTTTAATGTCTGGTTATTGTGCATGTATGGAAGAGTTGCTTCCAATGCACATTTCTCCTTTTGTTGATTTTTTATGCTGACCTTTGTATGTTTGAAGGTAATTTTTGGCTTCCTTTGTTGTTGTTGTGTTGCATTAGTGTGTGAATATATTGGTAAAGCAATCTATAAATGATGTGCTGCCTCTTGTTATTCATGCTGCTTTGCAAATCGAAATAATGATATAGACCAAATTCGTTTTGCCTCAGGTTGCTTATTAATAAACAGGAAAACATTTTAATCAACATTGAGCATGGATACACAGCATAAGCAGCTGGAAAACTAATTACAAGAGAATATTTTTGCGACGGGATGTTGCACACTTACCTGGTCGTTTTTTTCTGAACAAGATTTTTTTAAATCCCCGTCCATATTTTCTCTCGAGATATTTCGGCATTCATTTTAGAATATCTCCTTGAATCGACCAATCATCACATCAAATATAGACAAGTAATCAAGAGAGATCAATTTTGATTAAAGGACATTATTTATGCATGCTTTGTTGATCTCATAATTATTACTACTGTGCTTTGGTAGTTTAGCTAGACATTACAACTGACTTTCTTGTTTATTTAGTGCTAAAGTGTAAACGGCTATCTTTTTTTATTAATAAAATAAGTAAATTAAAAAAAATAAAATATAAGGAATAATTATAATATCGATTTTAAGCGTCTAAAATAATAGAATTACGTTCACGAAAATCAAGAATTTTGACTAGAGAAAAACAATTGAATAGGAATGTGGACAAAAATGTTGTACCTGCTTTAAACGTAACGGATTTGTGGGAATTACTTTATTCATGCGTTACACGAAAATGCTACATACACGAACAACTTTTTGTTATATGCCCAATAAATATGAATAACGTCATAAGTTGATTCTGGACGATTTTTGTCCGCGAGTTGTCGCAATGCACTATCAGTTTCGCAAAGATCCGATTGATCCCATTTTCAAGTACGCATCTGTTTTGTCCTCGATCACGCTGGGGTGCGTATTCGTCACTTTCATCCGAAGGCTTCAACATCGGTCATGCCAACCACTGGAAATGAGATTCGATCTAATCTTATTTTAACACAAACGTACACAACCATGTTACTCTATAGATGAACTAATTAGGACTAGTTAACTAAGTCCGTCGTAAAGTCCATCCCCTCCTCAACGTGGTACGACGGTGTCAACCATGTCTCGATGGCCGATCGTACATGGGCTAACGGGGCTATGGCGGTGGTGTCACCAGGGCGTGGTGGATTTCCGACCGGAAATCGGATCTCCTATAAAATACCACATGAGCCCGACGACGGCACCATGACTCGGCGTGTGTTACCGCCACAAAGGGTTCAACAGCCACAGGATTACATGGACTCCTGGACAGTACCCCGTACTTCCGAATGGCGAATGAGCTCTCAACAGTCACCGGCAACTATGCAACTTACTGCTGCCTTGCAGACTGCGCTTGGATGTGCAAAGGCTAGAGGTGCGTCCTCGATCAAAACGCCGAGTGGTGAGGGGACACCACTTGTACCAAATTCCCATGAAACTCCATGAAAATGGAGCCGGCTTATCCTCCAAAAGGAGTCAGCCGAAGTAAAGTAAGTAAAAGTAAGTTAACTAAGTAAGGTTGTGGACTGTTGGTTTACGGAATAGTAATAACGAAGTTAGTTGAGCTTGGTATTAGTGAATGAGTTTGACGGGCTGAAAGTAATCACAAAGGTCAACAAATACGCTGAAAAATGGCATTTTGAATAAGAGTGTACAAATAGAGAAAGAGAGACAATGATAATCGAACAGATCGCGATTCATTCAGAAGAAAAATAAATAAATAATTGTGGGGTTAGAAAATGTTCAACTGAAGTCAGGATAAATAGACAAATGTAAGCAATTTCGAATGGCTACTCTAAGCAGCGTAGTGAGTGTAAATTAATTTTCTTTAAAGCATTAAGTCAAATATGCTAAACCTTTACCTGATTTTCGGATTTCGTACCGAAAATCAGGTAAATTGTTTATTTCCTGTCGCGCAACATGTTTCTTTTAAATGCTAAATCTTTTATTGCAATTTGAATCTCATTTTTAATACCTCCGATTCTTTTACTTTTTCTGCAAATAGACAATACTTCATTACATATTAAGCCTAGAGATTTTCCGACAGTTGATATGTTCATAATATTACTCCGCTTTTATCTCATCCGATTCTCAAATTACTCTGGTCCATCTAATGCAGTTACATATGGAGATGCGTTTTCAGCCTAACCAATCTATTAGATGGCCAGTTTCCCATGAGTGTCTAGTAAAATCTGATCGGTGAATGTGTCCATATTTATATGAAATTTAATGTTCTCCACAGAAAGAGGATAACTACAGGAATTATTTGAAACGACGATGGATGGTGGACTAAACATTTTAAACGCTGAATTGGTCCAGGTACATTAAGATAAACTAAATAATGTCTGTAAGACCATGGGAATACGAGCTTCCAAATTAAGATAGAAATAAGAAAGTTATGAGTTAAATTTAACATCAGAATAATATTAAGACAAACAAATACAGTGCAAAAACTAATTTGGGTATGTATAGGAGACCGTATGTCCAATTAAGTTAAAAGGAAAACATAAAACGGCATGTCAATATGGACATACTAAGAACTCTGACTCGGCTAGGCACTCACAAAAAAGCCGCCATCAGAGAGATTGGGAGTGATGTAAATGCATCTCGGTATGAAGCTGCAGTGGCAGGACAAAGTTAATCAGATAAACAACTGGCATGAGTTCGAGAAGTAATATTATGAATGTTTCTGAAGTAGAAAACTGTCCAAATCCAACATTAAATGAGACGTTGACTATTAACAGAAAAAGAAGATTGAAGCAATCCGTAATTAAATATTCAGTGTAGGAGAATAAATTTGTGATAAAATAGCTAACATATTTTGCTTTTATATTTCTTTTTTTAAATTAAGCTTGTTACACTCATTCAAAATTACGTCCGTTTGTTTATTTAATATAACTTCAGTTAACTTTTATCCCACTTTATATGTATTCCTTTATTATTCTTCGGATTTTAAGCTTGAAATATCAAATTCGAAATAAGGCCTCCTCGCGATCACTTGGATTATAATTTGATCTAATTCTCACTTCTCACTATCTCTCACTAAAAAGGCTTCATTAATTCAACCTATTAGTTCATTTTTATGATTATTTTTCATTCCTTTGTGTCGAAATCAACTTATTTGATAATTTAAACAATAATTGATTGCGCGGGTCATGGTAACAATTTTTTAAATCAAGTTTGCGAGCTTGAAGTAAAAATAAATCACATTGCATTTAACCAGTCGTCAAAAAACAGGAAAACTACCGTCAGTCGCGCGCACTGATGCGTTTCGACCTTTCTTGATCATCATCAAAATACGACAACAAACTGACTAGCGAGGATCAAACGGCATTGCATATATATAGAAAGCAAAATTAGATACTCTCTAGTATTTATTAGGTATTGCGAACCTAGTAACAAATTAGTTCACTTTTGACCAGAAGGATAAACCAAAGACTGCATGAACGGAAAGTATAATTTCATGCACATTCGTTTCGTGCTTACTGGCGACTCATCAGTAAGAGCCAGTATTACGCCCTTTAACCACTATATATTTGGGTGAGAAATGTGAGATAATAGGACGGTACAGTCTCCTAGACGAATGTGTAAACGTGTAGTGGTGAAGCTAACATCATATAAAGTCACAACAATACGACTTCAACGCTTACTCACTCTTTATAATACATATACCGAGTCTGTAAAGGATACTAACACTATGGCTATTGTGACAGTAACCGATACCAACATTATAGTACCGAAAAGCTACATGGTACTAACACTATTGTTGCCGAGTCGGTACATGGTTCAAACGTGATGGATATCAATGCATGCTATAATTCATCGAAATTGAGAATTACAACTATTTCTGAACACCTGTTACTCCAGTATATCCATAAACTCTGGCCTTGATCGATATCAGTTATCACATTTCGCGGTAAGCATGATATCACTCAATTCAATATATAACCGTTAGATACTGTTTGTTGCGGAGAGCTAATATAGATGCAAGTATGTAATATGTGTTCCGAACCTAGTAACAAACAGGTTTACACATTCGTCTAGGGGATTGTACCGTCCTATTATCTCACATTTCTCACCCCAATATATAGTGGTTAAAGGGCGTTATACCGGCTCCTACTGATGAGTCGCCAGTAAGCACGAAACGAATGTGCATGAGATTATACTTTCCGTTCATTCTGTCTTTGGTTTATCCTTCTGGTCAAAAGTGAACTAATTTGTTACTAGTTTCGCAAAACCTAATGCATATTTGCATATATATTAGTACTGCGCAACAAACAGTATCTAAATGTTATAGATACCCGCTAGTCAGTTTGCTGTCGTACTCTGGTGATGATCATGGAAGGTCGAAACGCGTCACTGCGTGCGACTGACGGTAGCTTTGCTATGTTGTTCGACGACTGGTTAAATACTATGGGATTGGTGTTTAATTCAAGCTCGCAAACTTGATTTAAAGAATTATTTGGCCATTTATTACCATTTCGTCAAACACCAGCCTTACATATTTAACTAGTCGTAATCAACTAATCCATAGAATAACATGATATTGTAATTTTATCGTTGCAATAATTGACTTATGTTAGTTTAATAATGCATTAGATATATATATATATATATATATATATAATTACATGTATTGAAATCTTGTGTATATTTGCGCTTGAAATAAATAGAAAAGGCGAATATTTATCAGTAAACTTAACATCAATTATTTAACTGCCCATAACACTGCTTCATAATTATTGAATTAAAATGGCTCACCTGGTAAGTTGACTTGAAAATTTATGTAATTAGACAAATAAAGGTTTGGCGGGCAGTGAAAAAAATTTTTAAATCAAAGTTGTGATCTTGATATAAACTGCTCCATAATGTACGTACATTTGTCAGTAAATATTAATAATTCTATAATGTAGGAATGGTAATTCATACAGAAGATCGGGTTTCTCCTTAATGCGAACTCTTTAAATAATGTCCAGAATTTGCCGTAGAGAGGACTCGAACTTGGGCACGCCTGCTGCGGTATCTTTTGTTTTAACCACTGAACCTCCCTTGCGCACGCTGCAGACAATATACTAACCAATGTTTCTTCGTTAGACATTCATGTAGAAGAAACCGATATGCAATATCTATAGACCTGAAATTCTAAATAACCACCCTCAACAAGTTATTATGGAGCAGAAAACACGCTCACTTGCAAAGTACTATTGAACTGAAAATGTATATAACTAAACGAACAATGAATGCGCGGGAGGTGAGCTTTACGGAAAATACATTATTTTGTGTATAACAGAAAATTGTGTGTAGCGTGCGGCAGGTTGGCTCAGTTGTTGGAACAACAGATTCTGGATCGGACGTGCCCAAATTCGCACCTTGTTCGCGGCGAATTCTGGACGGCACGTGATGAGTTCCCAATAGAGACGAAACCAGTCTACTGGATGAATTGCCTTCTCCATATTGTACAATACTGAGTTTATACGGACAAATGTATGCACATAATGGATCAGATGTTTATATCAAGACCGCAACCTTGATTATAATAATTGTTATCACCACCCGCGCAACCAATGTTCGTTTAATTATATAAATGTTCATTTCAATACCACTTCCCCATATAGTGTGGTGTCTGTTCAGTAATGACAGATTGGGGATGGTTAGTTGGAACTTTGGGTCTAAATGCATGCCATTTGAGCTCCACCTAAAGGAAAAATAGACTAACTAAGTTACATTAGTTAGTATATAACTGAAAATTGTGTGCAGTGTAGTGTGCGGCAGGATGGCTCAGTGGTTAGAGCACCAGGTTCCGAAGCAGACATGCCCAGGTTCGAATCCTGTCCGCGGCAAATTCTGGCCAGTACTTGATGAGTTCCCAATAAGGACGAAACCGGTCTACTGGATGAATTTCCTTTTCTACACTATACAATTCTTAGTTTATACTGACATATGTAAGTAATTAATGAGTCAGGTGTTTATATCAAGAACGCAAACTCGATTAAAAGTATTTGTTATCACCACCCGCTCAACCAATTTTCGTTTAATTATATAAATGTTCATTTCAATACCAATTCCCCATGTAGTTTTGTGTCTGTTCAGTAATGACAGATTGGGGATGTTTAGTTGCAACTTTAAAGCTAAAGGGATGCTATTTTGGTTCCATCTAAAGGAAAGGCTAAGCAAAACTAAAATTGTTTGTAGCGGGCGGCAGAATCCGAAGCAGGTGTGCCCAGGTTCGAGTCCTGTCCGTAACAAATTCTGTACAGTATCTGAAGAATTCTCAATGCGGACAAAACTGGTCACTGGATGAATATACTTTTCTATATTATGCAATGCTTAGTTTATAATGACAAATATTTTTATATGAAATTGGACGGTTGTTTATATCAAGATTGAAAACTTGATTTAAATAATTACCACACACAAATTGTATTAATAAGTGTTTACTAAATAATATCCGTAAGTTAATAGATAAATTAAAATAACAATAAATGAAAGAGTAAATTAAATAGTTGTTTGGACTCGCTAGTCAGAAATGTAAATGAAATGGTTACTACCGCCAGCTGCAACGCACTACAATTTAAACAATAATTGATTTCGCGGGTGGTGGTAACAATTCTTTAAATCAAGTTTGCGAGCTTGAAGTAAACACCAATCCCATTGTATTTAACCAGTCGTCGAACAAAATAACAAAAATACCTACAGCTGCAACGCACTTACAATTTAAACAATAATTGATTGCGCGGGTGGTGGTAACAATTATTGTTTGAAATGGCTACTAGTTTATCCCAAAGACTTGTTGTGAATTATTTCCCGTTGAACAATACCGAAAATGGTCAACGAAATCTCTTCAAAAAATAATGAACTGAGAACAATATCGTGTTAGTTGTAACAAAGATCAGGTAATTTTGAAAAACCTAGTTTATTAATTTTTAAATCGTTCAAAACCATAACTTGTTTGTCCTGTTTTCTTCTCGAGAACCTGGGATTTTGTCTTATTTGCTATATTAGATGACATATACAGACAGCTATAGGAACTTAAATTACACTATTTATATGTCAGGTTTTAAGAACGAGTCATTTAATGAATGATGAAGTGACAACTTGTAGTGAAGCAGAACATGTTGATCACTTCTCGTGCAGCGCACACGTGTATGTTTATTTGCGTTTGTCAATAACTGCTTAGAATTAATTTAAATAAAATTGAAAATGCGTGTAAATCCACAGAAGTAAAACTAGAAGGCTAGAATTTCAATATCCCTTTGCACACGTCAGATTGAATGTCAGAGTAAAGTATGCATTTAAACCCGTAGTGAAATTCGATAAAGTAATATAATAAAAATTATAGTGTGTAAATAATAAGCTTAGGAACTAAAGTTAAAATTAATGAAGGTACGACAGAAAACTCTCTAATGAAGAGAATGTCAAAGTAAAAGTCTACAGATAAGTGATTATGCACTTAAAATTTCGTTAAAGTATGTTACAAGCAATAAGGGAACTAGATACAAGTTAATGTGTAATAAAGGATAAAAGGTACTGTAAATAATCCGAAATTGATTGATTTATGAAGTCCCACATAAGCTACTTTTAATTCAGTATTTTTCATCTTTTGCATGAAACAATTTTTGATTCTGATTTTTGACGTATACGAGAGTACTAGAGGTTGGAGTCGCGTGTTAAACTTTGCTTATTCATATGTACCACAGTTTTATCGTCGCTAGTCAGTTTGTCGTCGTGTTCTGATGATAATCATGGAAAGTCGAAAAGCGTCAGCAAGTGTGATTGACGAAAGTTTTACTATGAATTGCGACTGGCCAGATATTTTAAGATCAATGTTTATATCGAGCTCGCAATCTTGATTTCAACAATTGTTATCACCCCCAGAGCAACCAGTTTTTGTTTTATTATGTAGATGTGTTTATAGGAAGAATAATTACCACGAGGTCCCTCGTGATTTTAAGTCAAAACATCCGTATCAGTCGAAAATATGTATCTTTAGATCATTGAGAATATAAAGCCTCAGCCAAACCTATATGAAACATAGGAAGCTGGAGTCAAGTAGATTGCCAAAATAATCAGTGCTTATGATTTCCCTTGAAAATGAACAGAAGCAACAATGATGGATGGATCAAGGTGAGTGTGTATGTAATTTCTGGAATAACAGGTGTTCATAAGTATTTGCAATTTTCAATTTTGGTGAAATTTCGCATATCTTGAAATCCATTGTGTTGGTACCATGTACCAACTCGGCAACCATAGTGTTGATACCATGTATCGATTCGGCAACCATAGTGCTGGTACCCTTTTTAGGTTTGGTGTATATGAAATATTGCAAGTTGGCTTTATATATATATTAGTTTTTTCCAACATAAAATATATTACTAGGAAATGGAAAACAAATCGCAGATAAGACAAGGAAAAATTGTAGCATATAAAAGTAAAAATCAATTCTCAGACATTGCAAACTTCAGGAGCATAAAAAAATTATAGGAAGGAATGGCGCATTCTTAACCAAAACCACACCAATATGTTTAATATATGGTACGTTCTAAATAAGCAGATTGATTTCTTCAGAAAACCAGAAACTTGAAGTGTAAACGGCTCTTTGCAAGGTTCAGCTTCATCGTCAATTTGATCAAAATAAACTAATAAAACAAAAGTATTCTCATCTATTAAATCTTTGTATTTCCTTTGGCCAAATGAAGTACTAATACGCTGGTTTAATTTTCCTACTAACCAAGACCACTAAAAAATGTGGAATATATAATACATTCTAAATACGCGGATTGATTTCTTAAGAAAACGGGGAACTTGTAGTGTAAATAATCTTTGCAATGTTTAGGTTCACCCGCACTTGAGCATAATACACGAATCAAATCTATTAACCCTCAAGCATTACATCAACGCGTTCCCTTTTGCCTAAAACATAACTAATATGTCAGTCAAATATTTCTACACGATAATGAGTTGATCTTGTTATCTGGAGACTAGGTTTCTAAGACATTATGGTGAAATCAAAACGGAAACAATAGGCAACATATTACTAACAGCGTACTTTGTGGTAAACGTTTTTACAGTAAAATTCTATACCTTTTCTGCATGATTATTTAATCGGTCATCCTCCTCGAGCCACTCAAATGTTTCGAGTTCATCTGCCAACGGGTATTCAACATTTCTTATTTTCGTTTGGCACTTAACAGTGTTTTCGCTGCCATTCGCAATGTTCTTATTCAACGTTTTGCCAAACTTTGCATCCTGTGGTGACATGTCTGAACGGGATATTGAGGCCCGTCCCTCGTTTCCGACACTAGGATCGCAGCTGCTTTCGATGGATCTTGCATCTAGCGACAGCGTTTCATCAGAATGCTGGTGAGGCTCGTAAGTTACATTTTGATCAATGCTACAATTATCCGATAGATGATCATCGGTCAAATTGGTATGCATTCTACCAGTAGACGTGTTGGATTCATTTGTTCGGTTGTCAAGATCAGATCGCGAATCTACAGTTTGGCTAGCGTTCTTTTCTGACCTGCAATTGCGAACAGAAAATTTCAGCTAGTATTACAAATACAGCAACTGTTTAGTAAAGAAATACAGTTTCGCACATATATTCTGTATGATTCAATTACGAACAAAAACTAGTTGCGCCCTTACAATACTATATTGATCGGAGCCCGAATTCTATACTAAATACCCATCAAAATAGAACCATATTATTAATATAATAATAATAATAATAATAATAATAATAATAATAATAATAATAATACACACACACACACACATACACACACAATAATAATAATAATAATAATAATAATAATAATAATAATAATAATAATAATAATAATAATAATACACAGTTAATAATAATAATAATAATAATAATAATAATAATAGTTTTATACATTAATAAACAATAAACAATATGGATACATTTAGATTTCTTCTTACATGAGACAGCAAAAAAACATAAGCAAGGGCACAAAGTCAGACGTACAGGCGCAAATAGGAGTAAATCTGCATATTATTTGTTCGCGCTTTGTTACTATTTAGTTGTAATAAGCAATTTAACTTAATCCCTAATTGCTAATACCGAGTATTTGTAGAAAGAACCAAATATTTTTGTCAAGATCAGTAATAGGTGCATGGAAATTCAGTCAACCGATTAAATGTTCTAACGTTTAGGCAGAAGTGCATAAATCAAATAATTAATCTGGCAAGCTAATACATTATTATCGCGAAAACTATCGACTAAAATAAATAGTAAGGTTAGTGTTGAATAAGTCAAATTCTAGCACTAGATTATAAGTTTGTCTTGCATATTCTAAGCACAAACTTAGCAGATAAAGATAAAATATCTCACAAGTTTGGTGATGTATGTAACACGTTACGCATCAAGGAGCAGGCACGGTCTGAAACAGGCGATTTAGCAAGTTGATCGTCACAGATCTCATCACAGTGAGTGTCATCATGCACATTTACCTCCCTCTCGGTGTTGTACAATTGTTCGCTGATTCTAAGACGACGTTTCGCTTCACAGTATTCGAGAATCGGTCCACCATCGACTGTCTCCTTCAGTGATTTCGCCAAATAGCTGACAGTTTTCATACTCATTGGAGCCTTCTGCTCATTTGAGCCTGCGTTACAATAGCTTACGGCCAATAGCTCTTCTTTTCTGTCTGGTTCAAGCAGTAAATGATTCACGACACCTTGGTAAGGCAATACCGATTCATTTTGGTTCATTTGATCGATTGCTTCGCTGTAGTTATTCTTATTCGGTGTCACATGCTGAACGTTATCGAATTCATTAGGATGGCCTGAAATTGTAAAACTTCGTCCGCTTGAATCTGGTACAAACTTTAATGGCACTTCGATGCCATTTCTGTTGTAGCTGGCATGAAGCAATTTGATAGGCACATCGCCATGCATTGGACTGTTAGGCGCACTTCGTGAATTTTCACTTTGTCGGGGACAATGTTTATGTCGATGACGATGATGCCGATCCTGATTATTCATAAAGTTAGCATAGCAATAAGCAACAATAAATGCATCAACAATAAATATCCATTTTCGAGGGATCAGTGCTCAATTATCATTTTTATGCTTGTTTCAAATACGTAAAACTTGAACACACAGAAGTGGGAACGTATATGAAACAGTTTCCATTTGTTTGCATTGACTAACACCACAAATTTTCGCACAGCTACTACAAATAAAGTTGTTAATTTATATTTTTAAGCTGAATAGTATACCATTCTACGCTTTACATTGAAATATTTACAAACCTATTCAGAATCTAAGCTTTATTCCAAATAACACTTGTATATCAGATAAATGTGTACCATAGAATTACGTTGAGAATTTTTGCGCACTTTCCTGTAAAACATGCCTGAATTAATCTATTGCGTGAAGTTCACTTAAAGTTGACAGTAGTCTTTTCTACGCAAATATTCTTATGCATCTTTTCTGGTTTCATCTACAAGACAAAAATGCATCATTTCAACAACTACAAGACATATGCTTGTGCTGACGTAGAGAGAAATCTGAAATGCATAAATCTTTCAAAAATTTCGCAAAATTTGATTTTTCGATCTGGATTTTGATATTTTCGCTTATATCGTTTCGCCAAGCGTTTCAGACTGCCGTTTGTTTATCCACACAATTTCATATGTTGCCAACAAATTGGGGCCTGATATATGCAAGCAGAAATATTTTGTTCGACATTGAGCCTGAATTGGAGATGATGCACAAAAATAATTGGTCGCCTCTCTATTTTATACTCCCGCTGCTTTAATATATTTTTGCTTTATTTGCTTTTCAATATGTATGTTTGTGCATTTATATAAACATGAGGAGAAAATAGGAAAGAACCGTTTCTTGTATCGGGATAAAATTCTTTTTATGTTTCCACACGAGAAGGGTACTGTGATATCCTGACTGTTAAATAAACAGTACTAGATTGCGACATTGATAACACTTCTTCAGTTAAATCAAGTTCCCAGGCATGAAATAGATACCAATATCATTTTTAGTCAGTCACAAAACATGAAAAAACTAGCGCCAGTCACAGTTTCTGAACAGCTCTGAACTTTCATGCTCATCACAGAGAACGATGGAGAATTGCCTAATGTGGATCAAACTGAAATGAATATATATTGTTTTAGAAACAGTTATGCGTCCCTCATTCCTAGTAGTGTCACATACAACGCACTTTAGTACAATGCATGCTCTACAATTTATATGCAGTCACAGTCACATGGATTTGCAGCCTTCACCACGTATATGTAGTTAGCTCAATCAAACGCTCATTCATTATGCGAGTGGTGATATAAATTATTAATATAAATCAAATTATAATAAACGACAATACCATTTTTAATCACTTGAACAATATAGTGAAACTACATGCAATGAAGTTAGTTTTGTGATATTGCGTAACTGATTAAAATCATGGGATGATATATATTTAAAACCCGTGAGTTTGATCAAAATAACAAAATGTAGATTATGTTAGTATGTAACAATGTATCCGAAGATATAATTTATATTTCCACTTTTATAAATATGCATAAAAAACACATGCATCATGAAAAAAAGATTTTTTTAAAGACGCAGTGTCGCTATTAATAATAGCACAACTACAATAACTAAAATTTATTCTTGAAAAATATGTAATCGATTAATCTAACGAAAATGGTGAAATTATCTGCTTTGACCCTGTATGTGGTTATGTATATTTTCCTACAGTTCTTTCCTATATTTGATTTAAAATCAAATTATAAATGATGACAACAGTTATGAGTTTGATTATTAATTAAAAAACTCTTTGTGCGTTGGAATAATTTAGTGGTAAAGGTATAGAAGTAATAGTTTTAGTTTCAAATACAGGTAAAGCTAATAATCTAGACTTGAACAAATTTAATCCTTTATACAGTTTTTAAGCATTGCGTAATTCTAGTAACATTAAATAAACACTAGCTCACTTCCAGAGCTATCTAACAAGTATTCAGAAATCAATTTACTGCAAAATGTGCGATAACTGTACACTATATAGGTAATAGTTTCAAATTTAATTCTTAAGCATTCACGAATATACGATATTAAATTTTACTAGAATTATCCAAGATTCTGTGCATGAATTCGACAAACTTCAAGCTTGACTCATGAAAACTATTGTAAAATGAATCATTTCGACTTGAAATAAACATCACTCCTTTATTCGATTTGCATCAGCTAGAAGTTATCAATAATTACACAAACTGACGCGTTTCAACATTCAGTTTACATTTTCAAAGAATTGAATCACGCCGCTCACGAATGTGAATAAATATGAACGATATCCTTCAATTGTATTGCTTTTTCTTTCCTGTCAGTCGGCTTTACTCTGTTATCGGTTGATGCCCTGAGAAGAACAAATAGCATCAGCACGAATAACTGACGGCGGATTTAAGAAACCGAATTACAAGTAAAATACAGAGCAATAGCGTTAATTTCAATTCCGCCAGGTCAGCTTATACAAGGATACTCTTAAATTCGCGCCGTTATAAACCTGCAGTTATATAATTTTTTCCCGCAAAACTACGATCTCCTTTCAATTATGAATTGTTGAAACGAAAAAAGACTTGTTTTTAAACCGTTACATGTTAAACAAAGCTGGTCAATTATCGGCATAACTACATCTGTTTCGTAGTTATCGGTTCATTTAGGTAAAGTGAACCCAAATAAAATCACAACTGAAAACAGCAGCTAGGTCTTAATCAATATTGAAAAATTCCGTGCACGTTTAAAAAAATAGTCTCGTGCTACAAAATATATATTATCCTGCTAAATTAATACTGTAGATTACGGCCACAAGAGAAGTTTTCATAGTATTTCAACAGAAAGTTTGTTAGAAACTTGTGTGTTTCAACCTGGCTACTTACTTTTTTAAGTATTGATTTTTGCCGCTCCATGGTCATCGGTTGCGAGACAACAGACGATGGTACAATATGCTGTCGCACCCATTCACCAGAAACGAGCACGGATTTGGTTGGTCGGTTAGTCTTCTTTGATTTGCTGGACTTGACGCTAGATGATGCTCCAATGGTGAATCTTCCACCAACTGAGCCATGTTGTTCAAATTGTTTTTTGAACGGACTCTGAGGCTTATTCGTATGATATTGACGAGGTAGTAATGCGTTAGAACACGAACTATTCTCAGTTATCGTAGCGTTACCAGACAAATCCGTGTATCCTGATGACAGCAGAGGACTATCCAACATCAATATGGTGGTTTTTTGTCGGTTCAACTGGCGTCGATATTGTGCCTCCAAAACCGTCAAATTTGTAGTCATTCGAGCAACACATGCCGACGGAGTTATGGCATCAGGACCAAGGCCCGGGACAGAGCTGATGGCTCCAGGACCAATCTAAAATTTATTCCAATTATTATTTTTATCAAGGATCAAAAGGTAGAGTGATGTTTTATTGCAGATTCCACCGAAAAGGCTTAAAATAATAATAAATAATCACCATTTGACGAATTAAAGTTGAAAATTAACAATTAGTTATATGATTGATTAAAAAAACACAAGACATTTGCGTAGAGAAGTAAACATGTAAAAAACTGGACGTTTGCATAGGGTTTTGATAATGCGTTCGGACAACACCGCTTCTACAAAAACGAAATATTCTAGAAAGGAGTATAAATGGTGTAACTTTAAATTTAAACATTTTGCTTAGTGAAATATATTTATTATCGAAAAAGGTAGATAAACAAGCATGTACATTATGAAATATTGTATTTGCATGCCATGAATGCGTTAGAATGTGATATTTAATTTACCTGTTATCTTTCACACCAAAACACATGATCTAGAGATATGAAATATTTACACTGAATTTCGATTGACCGGCTTTTTATTTGTCCATATAAGATAAAAAGCTGGCGAATCTGTGCTAATTTGATCGTTTCTATGGCAATTTTACTTGCTGATCTTTTTTAGTTGTTAACTGCGATACAAAATATTTGCAAGTATACTCAAAGTGGCAAACCTTTTGCGGTCTACTTTTAGTCGGTTTTATTTTAAGACGCGTTGATTCCATAGAGCTGGCCAAAATCAGGGTCAAATTCTACAAGCAACAATTTGTTCTATAAGCAAAATTAACTAAATAAATGGAAGTATGTATTAGGTGTTGCGAACCTAGTAACAAATTAGTTCAGTTATGAGCAGAAGGATAAACCAAAGACAGCATGAACGGAAAGTATAATCTCATGCACATTCGTTTCGTGCTTACTGGCGACTCATCAGTAGGAGCCGGTATTACGTCCTTCACCCACTATATATTTGGTAGAAGAATGTGGAATAATAGGACGGTACAATCTCCTAGACGAATGTGTAAACCTGCAATAGTGAAGCTAACATCATAAAGTCAACGACAATGTGACTCAACGCTAACTCACACTATATAATATATATACCGAGTCTGTAAGGATACTAACACTATGGCTATTGTGTTAGTAACCGATACCAACATTATTGTACATTCGTCTAGGAGATTGTACCGCCCTATTATTAAACATTCTTCAACCAAATATATAGTAGTTAAAGGGCGTAATACCGGCTCCTACTGATGAGTCGCCAGTAAGCACGAAACGAATGTGCATGAGATTATACTTTTCATTTATGCTGCCTTTGGTTTATCCTTCTGGTCACAACTGATCTAATTTGTTACTAGGTTCGCAACACCTAATACATAATTGCATATATCTTAGATCTCCACAAGAAACAGTATTTAGCTGTTATATATTGAATTGAATGATGTCATGCTTACTGCGAAATGTGATAACTGTTATCGATCAAGGCCAGGGTGTATGGATTTACTGGAGTAACAGGTGTTCAGAAATTGTTACAATTCTCAATTTCGGTGAACTATAGCATAAATTGATATCAATAATATAGGTACCATGTTCCGACTTGGAAACCATAGTGTTAGTGCCATGTACTTTTTCGGTACAATAATGTTGGTATCTGTTACTAACACAATAGCCATAGTGTTAGTATCCTTTACAGACTCGGTATATATATTATATAGTGTGAGTTAGCGTTGAAGTCGCATTGTCGTAGACTATACGATGTTAGCTTCACTATTGCAGGTTTAAACATTCGTCTAGGAGATTGTACCGTCCTATTATCCCACATTCTTGACCAAAATGTATAGTGGGTGAAGGGCGTAATACCGGCTCCTACTGATGAGTCGCCAGTAAGCACGAAACGAATGTGCATGGGATTATACTTTCCGTTCATGCTGCCTTTGGTTTATCCTTCTGGTCACAACTGAACTAATTTGTTACTAGGTTCGCAACACCTAATACATACTTGCAAATATATTAGCTCTCCGCAACAAACATTATCTAACTGTTATTAATAAAATGTACATATACATAGGCATCAAAAGGACTGTACGAAGGCTAATCAATGCTCTATCTTTTAAACACTATATCAGGATATGAGCGTTATTACCTAAAAAATCAATAAGCTAACCAAGTCAGACATGGAAGCAATCAAATTAGCTAATTAATTATTATAATAAAGGTTGCGATCTTGATATAAGCACCTGACCCAATAATTACTTACATATGTCAGTATAAACTAAGAATGGTATAGTTTAGAAAAGGAAATTAATCCAGTAGACCGGTTTCGTCCTTATTGAGAGGCCATTATGTACAGACGAGAATTTTTCACGGACAGGGCCAGAATCTGGGCACGTATGCTCTTATCAAGACCGAAACCGTGATTATAATAATTGTAATCACCGCCCGCGCAACCAATGGTCGTTTAATTATATAGCCAATTAATTTTACAAGTTAACGAGAAATAAATATTTCCAAATAAAATTCGTATTTAATCAGAATTTTTATGTACATAATTCTAGAAATGGACATGGACATACTTTACTATGAAAACAGTGACTTTAATGTATTGTAATTAGATTAATTGTTTGCATCATGGCACAGCAAAGCTGAAGTGAATACAAACCGCAGGTGCGCGTATACATGCATGTCTGTGTGTACTTAATCACGTCTGTCCTTACATGTGCTATTTTGTTATGTAATGCGAGCAAGTGATCTACTTTAAATGTACATTTTGGACTCCTTCCATTTTATTCGTGACTTTTTTTAAGTGATTGTAAGCAGCGCAGCTCTTAAGAAGAAACGTGAAATAGTTAAAGTTATCATTCTATTATTTAGTAAGTACAAACAAAAACCGTCTTTATTCACATTAACTTTTCGAATTTGAAGCACATTTAACCAGTCATGTAAGATGGAAAAGCCACCACTCGTACGTACTGATGCGTTTCAAATTTTCGTGTTTAGCATTCGATATTTAAAGTAAAGTACAATGTATGCAAGATTACTGGAGACGCGAGGCGCATATCTAATTTTGCTTTCCATATATATGCTTTGCGATTTGACCTTTGCTGGTCAATTCGCCATCGTACTCTGAATAAAGGTCGAAACGCGTCAGTGCGTGCGACTGGCGGTAGTTTTTCTATGCTGTACGACGACTGGTTAAATACAATGGGATTAGTATTTACTTCAGGTAGGCAAGCTTAATTTTTTTTAAATTGTTACCACCACCTGGGCAATAATGGATTTTTTAATTGTATTGCCTATTTATATATGTAGCGAAAGCTGTAATAAGTTAATGCTCGTGACTGAATAGAAGTTGTGCAGCGAACATCTCCGGTCGAGTGCAATGTATAGGAGACTTCTAGAGGTGAGAATCGCATATCTAATTTTGCTTTCCATATATATATATATACATTGCGGTTTGATCCTCGCTAGTCAGTGTTCCGTCGTGCTCTGATGATCATCATGGAATGGATTGGTGTTTACTTTAAACTCGCCAAATTAATTTAACCCATTAGACAGTAGTTACTTAATTATAATTATGCGGACATGAGGTAAAAAAATTGCATTTTTATCTTGACACACAAAGCAAACATACTATTGATCATAAAGCATACTAGCTCGTTTCGACCTTTCATTGTCATATATGTATATATATATATATATATATATATATATATATATATATATATATATAGGGAGAAAGCACATCTTAGTGCAATAACTGACTGATATTTTGAATGCGCCACATATTGCAGAATTTGACTTGGAAAACTAATCCAAACCATCGGTCGAATAATAATGTTCAACTCAATAAGCTGGAAATACCTCGCTTATATCTGAAACTTCTTTTGATGGAAATGTTTCTGACGAACTACGACGTTGGCGCGCAGGCAATGGTCCCCCTTCCTTAGCACTCCATTTCTCATACACTTCGTTACCTCCCTTAGTTTCATTTGACTCTTGTAGACTACTTCGTTTAGTAGAATTTCTCGACTTGAAGAATTTTCGTCTAGGCGTAACACCCACCGAAATTGTCGGTCTATCAAGCGGTACCTCTAGAATTTGAGCCTCCTGTTCCTCGGGTGAATTGGCCAACTGCAACAAAGTGGGTCGCTTAATGTCCACACGATCGGCTTCTGATAGCAGTAAATTTGATTTTGATTGTAACCCACGGACAATTTCCTCCTTAACAACGAAAAATAAGAAAAACAGTACGTTTTGGTTCTAATTTATTCGATATGTTGAATATGTAAATAAATCATTTATACGCAATAAATATAACTAAAATTAAATAACGACTTATAATTTTGTAAATGCCGTACCAGCTACCTTTTTTTCAACAGCGCATTTTGTTTCAAGTATTAGAGTAAAATGAAGTAATCATTTTTCTGAAGAGATTAAAGCAATAACTCATTATAGTATGAACACGCCCAAGTTTCCGTTAAATTATTGTAATCTGCAGCAAATGAATGATGCCTAAAAAATAAATATATACATACATAAAATAAAATAATTAAACGAACATTGGTTGCGCGGGTGGTGATAACAATTATTATAATAAGGTTGCGGTCTTGATATAAACACCTGACCCATTAATTACTTACATATGTTAGTATAAACTAAGAATTGTATAGTGTAGAAAAGGCAATTCATCCAGTATACATGATGAGTTCCAAATAAGGACGAAACTGGTCTACTGGATGAATTGCCTTTTATACACTATACAATTCTTAGTTTATACTAACATATGTAAGCAATTAATGGGTCAGTTGTTTATATCAAGACCGCAACCTTGATTATAATAAATAAAATAATTGTTATACGAACAATGTGATCCAGTTGAGTCTGAGGCTAAACAAGTGATAAACCAAAGCACTTTACAGGATCACTCGGACCCAAAAATACAGATTCTTTACTAAATTGTTCTATTTTCTCACCGCTTAAGTAGCCTAGCAAAGGCTACCAGGTTCACTTCTATGAAGATGTCAACGTATGTGTGGCATATGCAAAACGAGTCACAATATTAAATTAGGTTTCGGTTGGTTTCTATTAGCAATATTGATTTGTAAATGGATAAAGCCGACAAGGCAGGACTAATATGCAACTTCTTATAAGCGGCAAACTGTATTGCCTTTTTTGTAAGATAAATGTTGGTCTGAATTTTTGGTTAAATACGAAGGAATAATACAGTTGTTGAATTGAATGAGAATTTACTTTCAGACCGCTTAACTATTCTTGCGTTTTTAAAAGCCTTACGCATGCTCAATATTTTGCATAAGACAAACAAAATAAAAGTTACCACAACTAAACTGACGTCCCGTTATGTATTAATTTTTGCTTATCTTGGAACATATTAGTAAAATAGGATCAGAAGGATTTGCTAAAGTCAGCATGAACAAACGGTATAATCTCATTTACACATGCGTTTCAACCTTAAAGCAGAAAATTGTGAATATATTTACAAATAGATATATTTGGTAAAGGTTCATGCAACTTACCCTCTATGCCACCGAATCCACGCATTGCATGTAATTTGCAATTATATAGCCACAAATGGTTTCGATCAGTCTAAACTTAAAGTATATCCTCATAGGCATGGTGTTCAACCTAAAGTTTAAACTATAGATCCCCGAACTGTGGTTACAAGACAGACAGTAAAATATTAGGAAGTTATACTGAATTGTAGAAATATGGCAGGAATCGATTGCATAGATGCTTTCGAAATAAGTTAAACATTTAATGAGGTAATACATTTTATTCATCTGATAAGCCAGTTTTGATCTTAAGGAGCTCTCATCTGTAATAGATAGATTTGCAGCCGTCGGTATTTCAACTACGGAGTATTTGGTTCCGGGACATGTAGCTCATTCCCTACACCACTAAAGCCAATAATAAAATGGAAATTGACGTTATATATAATGTTTATAGCCATTGATTATAATAAATAATTAATGTTTTTAGGGAAGTAAAAGAAATTAAGTTTTATGGACATCAGATTATATTCGACTGGCCACAAATCTTTAAATTCAGCAATAAAAGATCCAGCTTTTAGCCAAACTCCACTATCTATTAGATCATCATTAGCTGTTATTCTACGGAACTGATAAAAAATTGACTTAAAGGCATTTGTAAAAACAACATATTTAACAGTTATATATTGTTAAATATGTTGTTTTTACAAATGGATTTAAGTAAATTTTTTGCCAGTTCCGTAGAATAACAGCTAATGATGATCTAATATATATATGCAACTGTGTATTGGGTGTTTCGCATCTAGTAAAAAATTAGCTCAAATATGACCAGAAGGATAAACCAATGACATCAGGAACGAAAAGTATAATCTCGTGCACATTGATTTCGCGCTTACTGTTTAACGCCCAAAAATAAACTTAGATAAGTGATAAATACAAAAATCTACACATCCCGCGTTGTTACACAGAAGCAAAACGTAAGAACAATTGGCAAAATACATGCAACATAAAAGAAAATACAATGCCCGTTCTTGGAATAATCTTAATAATGTCCTGAACAGAGTCAATCCGTAAATGAGATTCTAAGTTACTAATGAGAGTTGCACATACCCGAAAAAAAACACACACTCACTAACTAACTCGTAATTCACAACATACAACGCGTGATATTCCTGCAAGTAAATCTATGCAAAACTAAAAATCAGGCTAGTATTTAACTCAATTAAATGGAAACCGATAATAATTTAAACGAAAGAACATCTATTGTGATAGATATTTTTTAAATAAATTGGTTTGTTTATTCACATTGAATTTCGCCTTAATTATTCAAGGGAGTTCCATTCAAAAAATTAATTCCATGTACGCATTTGCTCCACCATATTATAAAAATGCTACAACTACTATGTTATGGACAATCACCAATTAATCGATAAAAATGTTTATCTAAACCAAAGACGCAAAATTGTATAATACAACCAGAAGAGTACCACAGTAACAGAAATATGCTAAAATTTTAATTAACGTACAGGAAAAAAAACATTTTACTTTTAAACAATATTGCGATCTTGAAATAAAAACCTGACCCATTATTTACATACATTTGTCAGTATAAACTAAGAATAGCATAGTGTGGAAAAGGAAATTCATCCAGTAGACCAGTTTTGTTCTTATTGGGAACTTATCACGTACTGTCTAGAATTTGCCGCCGTCTGATTGTGGATTGTTAGTTGGAACTTTAGGGCTAAAGGGATGCTATTTATGCTCTACCTAAAGGAATAGCTAACCAAGAAACATTAGTTAGTATATGACTGAAAATAGTGTAGTGTGCGGCAGGGTGGCTCAGAGGTTAAAGCACCAGATTCCGAAGAAGATGTGCGCAGGTTCGAGCTATGACTGCAGCAAATTATGGACAGTTCGTGATGAGTTCCCAATAAGGACGAAACCGGTCTACTGAATGAATTGCCTTTTCTACACTATACAATCTTTAATTTATACTGACAAATGTATGTAAATAATGGGTCAGGTTTTTATATCAAGATCGCAAACTTGATTAAAATTGTTTTTATCACCTCCCGCGCAACCAATGTTCGTTTAATTATATAAATGTTCATGTCAATACCACTTCTCCATGTAACATGGTATCTATTCTATAATAACAGATTGTTAGTTATAACTTTAGGGTTAAAGGGTTGCTCTATAAGCTCTACCTAAAAGGAAGGCTAACCAAGAAACATTATTTTTTTTTAAATAACTGAAAATTGTGTGTACTATGCGGTAGAATGGCTCAGTGGTTAAATCACCATATTCCGAAGCAGACCTGCCCAAGTTCGAGCCCTGACCGCCGCATATTCTGGACAGTACGTGATGAGTTCCTAATAAGAACGAAATCGGTCTACTGGATGAAATGCCTTTTCCATACTATGAAATACATATTTCATAGTGACACAAATTTATGTAAACAATGGATTAGGTGATTATATCAAGATCGCTACCTTGATTACAGGTAATTGTATCACCGCCAGCTCAAAAAATGTTGTTTTAAAACAAAATCTTGTTGGAAACACGATTTAATATTATGTCCTAACTAGAATAATATCGGTAAAGAATCTTGTTACGCAATCGGTCTGCAATCAGAGCTATTCGCGGTGAAGAATATTCTGCGTGGTCGTGTGACTGTGAACAGTCCCTGATGAAGATTAGATGAAAAAATTGATTTTTTTAAAATAGGCAAAATCCAGCATTAACCCGGCCTTTACATACAACTAAATGGGAAAACAGATAGATGAATACACTTTCTTAACTGAAACAGTAATTGCAAGGAGGATGTTAAAATTCTTGAACGAATAACACTGTCAGTAATTTAACAGGTTTTTTTTTAAATGTGGAGGATAACCAGCCTTTGATAAAACACAGCGCATTAAAAACTATAACAATATTCAATCCTAATTTTTGTATAATTTCGTTTGATTTTGTTTACTTTACATATTTGATAAAATTTATTCACCTCATTTTGAAGAAATCAAAGTCTGAATGCGTAATAAGACCAAATTCAATGAGTGATCAATACAAGTCATAAACAAGTAGAGAAATCAAATTTCATTTTCCAACACAGACTGGTTAAGAGAACTACATGATTCAGTATAAAAGAGCACTTTTTACAAAATTCATAAATTAAAAAATCTTACTTTAGAGCTGTAATTTCTACCAGATGCATACGGTTTACGACTTTGTCCATCTGGGCTAGTTTTACAGCTAGCGAAACCAACAACAATCTCATTATAAGTAGACTGAGTCTGATTTGAATTACCGTCGGAAATTAGCGAAGATGATGAAGATGAGTCCTGAAAATCATCGCTTGACGAATCATCACTATCACTTGAGCATGTCACACGCTGAGATTCGGACTGGTGAAAATCACGATAATTGCGAAAATAAATTTTGCGATGAGAATTGGCATTGTGACGAAGCGTCTTCAGCTCATTCAGACCATACTGAGTCGTCAAATCATTCGGATTACCACCAGACACACCCCAAGGACTCTGACGATTAAGGAGGCCATAACCAAGCACTGGGCGTCGTTTTTGATCTGATTGGGATGGATCTTGTTCATTTGAAGCTAAAATAATGCTCAAGTTAAACAAACAAATAAAATATCAATAAAAGGAATATTAGTGTTGAAATTGGAAGATTTAAAAAATTTTCATCATACTGTAAATGCTATATATCAACGCATATTCCACTTGGCTAACTCAAATTTTGATCGATACTTAATTGCGTTTGGCTTGATATAAACTATTACATATATATTTTTCAGTATAAACTAAGCAATGCCTAAAGTGGCAATAATAACTCATTCAGTAGACCGGCTTCAGCCTTATTGAGGACTCCTCAAGTACTGCTCACAATAGATCGCAGACAGCTCGAACCGGAGCACATTTGCTTCTTATTCTGAAACTCTACACACTACACCATCTCTGTCACATATACCGCGCAATTTTCACTCGATCATTAGCTTACGCTTTCGTCACCATATCTGAATAATATTTGACGAAATCAAATGTCAGAATATTGATTTTATATATGATATCAGTATAACCTAAATATTGCATCAGGTAACAAAGGAAATTTATCCAGTAGACCTGCTTTGTCCTTATTGAGATCTCGTTAAGTACTGCCGAGAATTTGCCGCGAACGGGACCTGAATCGGTGCACATTTGCCTCGGTTTTTAGGACTATATCCACTGCGCCAGCCATGACGAAGACAACATGTAATTTTAAGTCATATACAAACTTCTGTTCCTTGGTTTGCCTTTCCATTTGTTTCGTGAAATGCAACTGATGAAGGCCTACGGTAAGCTTGGCCGAAATATATTGATGAAATAAAATTACTGGAACAATGAAAGCTGCGTTAGTCAAAACGCAGATCAGGTAATTAAGATGAAATGAGTGTTCAACTAAATCAAATTTGCCCTGATTTATATTCCATCCGCGGCATATTCCGGACAGTACTTGATGAAGTCGCAATAAAAATAAAACCGGTCTACTGGTTTAATTGCATTTGTTTGCTGTGACAATGTTTAGTTTAGACTGGCAATAAACTCCCCCAAGAAGACTTCGACAGAATATAAAATCATCTACTGCCATGGTATCTATGTTAAAATGAAAGATTTCTGCTGGTTAGTTAGAACTACAAGTATTAATGAATCTCAAATAGGTTCCACCTGAACGTAAAGCTAACAAAGATCCACAATTTGTTATATGACAAAAATTGCGTTTAATGTGCAGCATAGGTTGCGTAGTGGATAGAGTAACAGACTCCGAAGCAAATGTACTTTGGTTCGAATCCTGTCCGCGGAAAATTATGAAAGTACTTGACGAGTTCCCAGTAAGTACGAAACCACTCTAGTGGATGAATTGCCTGTGCAACCTAATGCATGTTTTAGACTAACCACATATATATTTATAGTACCTCTTCCATAAGCCAAAATAAAAATTCGACTGTAAATATTATTTATCCATATACATTCCTAAGACGTCAATCAACTTACGTGGGTCGACCGTCTGGACGGTTATTTACCCGAATGAACGAACATTGCAACTGAAATGTCTTCATTAGTTTGTATTTAATACATAATGTACAGTGGACTGACGCAACATTCCTAAAAAGGAATCTAAAATATATACCTGGAACACAACATTTGGAACACAACTGTGTTAGTCAAAACACAGCTCAGGTAGTTTTTAAACGTCCATTTTCTCAATTCTTTCATTCTTTTAACTTAAACGTCTGTTTCAAGTCAGATCTGCAAGTTCGCAATATATCATTAAAAACTTACACGTATTTTCTCCAGACGTGACCTTCAAGTTAATTACTAAATTCAATAGCAGAAATGAGTTGATCACAAATAAAGTTCTATGGAAAATCAAACTACAGCCTGAAATATGTAAGCAGAAAAAACATGTTCCAGCATTGAGCCTGAAATGGCTGTGAAGCACGCAAATGATTGATTGTGCTGTTATTTCAAACTCTGGTTGTTTTTCCCATTTATATATATGTTTATTTGTAGATACTTGAGGAGAAAATCAGAAAGAAACGCTTATTGTATCTGATAAAATTTCTCATTATCTATGCGCATCAAAAAGAAACTATTAATTTTATTAAAGCTCGTATTTCAAAATAATATATATATATATATATATATATATATATATATATATATATATATATGTTCATTTTAGATACTTGAGAATAACATAATGAAGAGGGAAACGGTTCGTGTATCTGGTGAAACTTTCTTTTATCTTTGCACATTGAAAGATATATATATATATATATATATATATATATATATATATATGTGTGTGTGTGTGTGTGTGTATGTGTAATGTAGAGAAAATCATTAGTTTGTGTCTTATCCAGAATGGTCTAAAATTCAGTTAACGTGACTAAAATGTCGGCTTCACAAATTTATTTTAGAAACAATCTTAACTGAATTTACTCCCTCGCCATATTTAAATTATTTTATAAGCATTCAATCGTTGATTATGCGAGTGGTAATAACAACTCTTCACCTTTTACCTTATTATTAGAGGTGATCCGTGATTATGAATTTGGTTGACATATTAGAGCATCATGAACAAAAAGTCGGAAACCAGCATCCATTATAAGTAAAACCTAGACAACAAATAGTTATTTTAATCATACAGTTCTAAAAAAATCAAGTTTGTTGGCTGAACCAATTTAGTGGCACTATAATGATGCCAATATGGTGTGTTCAGATGTCCAATGCAGTTCTTGCTGTCAATTAGATTCTGATGTAAGTAAGATACATTTGTCTAGGAAATATGATCTTTATTTATTAATTATACTGCATGCACAGTATTAAAACCTCTATTTACAATGTCAAAGATTTAGTACACCATGCAATTGAGTGAACAAACCAGCAGAACCTAACTCGCTGCTGTTCATAAGGATTATATATTTAGGAAATTCTGTCACAACGACAATACGGTGAACGAAACTTTTAAACGCAAGCTCTTTTAACAATAGCTGTATTCATTCAAATGGCTTTGACTGAAAACTACTTGGCATACAATAAGCCTATAGTCAAAGTCATTTAACAGTTAATTCAACATTAGAACTTGTGCATAAAATATCAAGTTTTTATCGGAGAGCATAACTAACAATCGGAATTACGTCGCGGATTTTCGTCTTCCTCCTCTTCGGGCATTGTACTTTCGTCAGTTTTAGTTAATTTACTCTCATTGGCACATTTTATAGTCTGGCAATACTCCATCTTCTCGCCGGGCTCGTCATATGACTCAAACTTCTGCATTTCCGACGGCAAGTCATGGTGTTGTGTGTTCAGAGATAACTGGTTGCAAACGATTTGCTGCTCTTCATCATTATAGATGCTACCTTTCCCAACGTTCCGTATTTCACTTAACGTATTGCAGCCATTATGGATGACTGAATTATAATAGTCGCCTTCCGGCTTCTTGATTGCATCATCATCTGTTTCATCAGAATCATCAGTAAGATTATCGCTTCTTTTGTCAGTACGATGTATTGAATAACACAAACTGTTTTCCAATGGATTCAATGTTCGCTACACGAAAAAAATTTCAAAACGTTCAAATGCAGATAGTTAACTTTTACTTCTTAAAATTTAAAACGCATATTCTTTGATGTGCAGGTTCCAGCTTAACTACCAACAAATATGTTTGAACATTTGGTAAGTTGGTATATATTGCAGTATCTATTCATTATATATATAATGAACATATATTCAATATCGCATAAGATAGCAAAGGAAATTCATCCATTAGACCGATTTCATCCTTGATAGGAACTCTACAAGTACTGTTCACCATTTGACGTGGACGAATTACAAACCAGCCCACATTTGATATCGAGTCTGAGACTCTAACCACTGCGTCACCCGTGCCGCAAACTAATCGCGCTTTGAAATCATATATCAGCTTGTGTTTGTTCATGTGGAACCTATTAAGAATTAAGATATGTTATTACACAATAGATACCATGGCACTTGGGGAAGTTATATTAATTAGAGTTCTAATGACAGGATTGTTATAAAAAAAACAAAGAATCAGAGCGCAGAGGAAAATCATCTAGTATACCAGTTTTGCCTATATATATATATATATATATATATATATATATATATATATATAAGGAAGAGATTTCCGCGTCTGTTGGTTCCACATTACTTGAAAAATAACCCAAAGAAGCTGAGGCGTTGTTCTGGGTCGAAGAAATGGGTAGACAATACGCTGGTATCGAATGCGCCAATGGAACTACACTTTTTTCATGCTGACTCCGGAAACTGTTTCTGGTCACTAATGAATCAATTCTTTTTACTGCGAATACATTAATATATTTTTCATAACGTCGCAAACAATACCATATAAACAAAATACTCATAGCTTTCCTAGTTGTGTTTTATTTACGACATTCTAATTTTTCATAAGAATGTAGTAATATCAGCTAATGAAAAAAGCCTTAAAGTCAAACAGTAAAAGTTGCCTGCTTTATCTAAATAGTCATTTAACAGAAAAACTGTCGTCAGTCACACGTATTTACGAGTTCCAACAATACTTGATCATCATCAGGGCACAACGGCATATGGACTAACGAGGGTAGAACAGTAATGAATATATAAGGAACGCATAATTGGATATGTGGTTATCACTTGTAGTAATCTCGCTCATACAGTACATGGCCGGAAATGTCGGCTGTACAATTTCTATGGAGTCACTAAATTTAATGTTGCAGTTATAACCATATATATATATATATATATATATATATATATATATAACATTATATATATATATATATATATTAACATATATATATATATATATATATATATATATATATGCATTACTCATGTACTACTCACAGGCCATGCTGTTAGTAGTAACAATTTTTCAGTTCTCTACAAGGCAAAAACAGAGAAAATGCTTCTGGCTTTTGAAGCTATTGCAATTAATAAGCTGAAGCCCTACTTAAACGTGCAGAAAATAATTCAAACAGAAATTAAATTAGACTGGAACAAAGACATAAATGACAGGCCTTCAAAAATAGCCAACATTCCGCAAAATACGCAAGTATGTATTAGGTTTTGCGAACCTAGTAACAAATTAGTTCAGTTGTGACCAGAAGGATAAACCAAAGGCAGCATGAACGGAAAGTATAATCTCATGCACATTCGTTTCGTGCTTACTGGCGACTCATCAGTAGGAGCCGGTATTACGCCCTTTAACCACTATATATTTGGTAGAAGAATGTGGAAAAATAGGACGGTACAATCTCCTAGACGAATGTGTAAACCTGTAATAGTGAAGCTAACATAATCTAAAGTCAACGACAATGCGACTTCAATGCTAACTCACACTATATAATATATATACCGAGTCTGTAAAGGATACTAACACTATGGCTATTGTGTTAGTAACTGATACCTTTTTTTAAATCGATGAGTACCGGATACTAACACTATGGTTTCCGAGTCGGTACATGATACCAACCTGATGGATATAAATTTATGCTAAAGTTCACTCAAATTGAGAATCACAACAATTTCCGAACACCTGTTACTCCAGTTAAACCATACACTCTGGCCTGGAGTAACAGGTGTTCGGAAATTGTTGTAATTCTCAATTTGGGTGAACTTTAGCAGAAATTTATATCCATCAGGTTGGTATCATGTACCGACCCGGAAACCATAGTGTTAGTATCCGGTACTCATCGATTTCAAAAAAGGTATCAGTTACTAACACAATAGTCATAGTGTTAGTATCCTTTACAGACTCGGTATATATATTATATAGTGTGAGTTAGCATTGAAGTCGCATTGTCGTTGACTTTAGATTATGTTAGCTTCACTATTACAGGTTTACACATTCGTCTAGGAGATTGTACCGTCCTATTTTTCCACATTCTTCTACCAAATATATAGTGGTTAAAGGGCGTAATATCGGCTCCTACTTATGAGTCGCCAGTAAGCACGAAACGAATGTGCATGAGATTATACTTTCCGTTCATGCTGCCTTTGGTTTATCCTTCTGGTCACAACTGAACTAATTTGTTACTAGGTTCGCAAAACCTGATACATAATTACGGACGTAATTACGATGAAAGCGATGACACACCAAATGACGTTACGCAAAAGGAGTGGTTTAAATTGCGCAAAAGTAGTGGTCTAAATTGTGCAAAACAAAGGCTAACATAACGAAGAGGAGATTAGTACGACAAATGTACAGTGGGAATAGATGAACGAATATACTAACGAATCCAGAAAAATGGCTGTAGATACTGGTCGAAAAAAGATTTATTAGTAAATGTTATTCCATGGAGTACGTTGTTTTGTTCTTATATTTTAAAAAATGGTGAAATAGAAACGATCAATATATATATATATATATATATATATATATATATATATATATATATATATATAATACAATTAAACAGCCATCTATTGCACGGTTCTTTATAATTCTGTAATTAAAATTTACGAGCTCGATATAAACACAAAACTGATTGAATCTGAACAGGAGCACAAAATAGTAAAATATACTTTAAGTCACACGTACTGACGCGTTTCAACATCCCATTAACCTCATCAGAGGATGACGGAAATCGGATTAGCGAGAATCAAACCGCTATGTATATATAAGATAGGCCAAATTAGATATGCGACTATTACCTCTGGAAGTCTCGCGGTCATTGAACGTGGCTGCGAATGTTGTCACAGACGTAAATGTAATTAGAAGTAATAATTCCGGTGAAATTCATAGCTATCTGATCCTTGGCAAAAGCTGTCGACAAATGTTTGATACTACGTGTTAAAACTGATTTTCTGTAGTGTTTTAAAATCTTATTATATCTCAGAATCTTTGCTGAATGTGCCAATTAGCCCATACAAGTTTATAATGAAAAAAATTCTTAAACATCAACATTTTCATATTTACTATGATTTTAGTAGTTCCATTTATTCGATTGTTAAAAATCCAGTCGGATAAAAATAAATATACGGAGCAGAAAAGTGGGATACACGTTAATTTAAATGTTGTGCATATTATATTAGCGTTCTTGAAATCAGTATGGCATCTCCACAGGAGGAAAATTCTCTACCAATTAAATTTACACTTCGAGCGATGAGATGTCCAAGATTTTTACTATCTCTACAGGTGACATATTTAGAGCGATACGTCATTTTTTCACAAATAAAAGATCTCTACAAGAAATAAGCCAATTGAATTTTACGTTCCTGTAATTAACAAAGCAAGCGGTAAAATAACCACTTTCAGAATACTAAGCACGGACTCATTAAGTATTGTTTTGGAATTAAACGAACGTTGGTTGCGTGGGTGGTGATATCAATTACTATAATCAAGGTTTCGATATTAATATCAAAACCTTACTCATTAAGTACATACATTTATCATTATAAATTAAAGATTGTATAGTGTTGAAAAGGAAATTCATCCAGTAGACTGGTTTCGTCCTTATTCGGAACTCATCACGTACCGGCTGCAGCAAATTCTGGCAAGTACGTGATGAGTTCACAATAAGTACGAAACTGGTCCACTGGATGATTTGCCTTTTCAACACTATACAATACTTAGTTTATATTGACAAATGTATGTACTTAATGGGTCAGGTGTTTATATCAAGATCGCAACCTTGATTATATGTAATGTTTTGGAAATCATTTTAATTTTATCTATTGAAATACACTCCGCTATTCTGTGCAGAATGTTGCTTTAAGTCAATAACATGATCCTTGTGTTGACGAATAATATTTCTCTAAAATGTATCCACAATTTGTCCGAAGATATTTCGATACCCACTGGTGAATATCGTCTTCAATCAAAAACTCATCACACCAGAAGAAGGCAAGTGATAACAAAAGTGAGAAAGTTCTTTCAAACGACGTCATTGTTACGTGTGATTGGATGATTGAACTATTGGTGTAAATAATTTTACCCCATCTCTAACGACAGACGTACTCCTTACTTGGGCCCTTTAACATTGTAAGACAAAAATAATGATTAACTTTGAAAGATGATCATTATCGATATAGTGCGCGAGTTGGCTATATACGCACACAACTTCATATAACGTTTAGTTTAAGACGTACAAAGCGAATTTGAAATTTAGTTACTGTATTTTCACTAAGATGCATGTACACATCTACCTATCTACCTAGTGACACGCCAGTAATTTTTATGAGATAATTAGTCACATGAATAAATGAAGTCGTTTAATCGTGACTGGTTATTCATCGATATTTTATTTAATAAGTTTTCGACTGAAAACGATACTCGCTAACGAGTATCGAAATACCTAGAGATAAAATAGTGATTTGCAACATCCAGTCATGTACAGTATTCGTGATCATCTTAATTAATAAAGAAAATACTCAATTATAAATGATAAATGAATAAAACTGATCTACTTCAGGCTTCATGGTAGGTCGTTTATATTTTAAAACGTAGTTCAATTTAAACTATGTTAAACTTTTTGGTGGGAGATAATTCAATGAAAGTTATATACCATTTGTTACAAGTCAACTTAATTATTACAATCAATAGTTATTTATTTTTTAAAAAACCGGAAACATAGTTTTGAATAAAATAAAAAATAGACCATCCGTTTATTTGTTATAAATCAGTGGCCAGATGCAAAGTTACCTCTAAAGAATGATTATCATCGGCAGCGGCAACAGTAACGCCTTTGCTTAAACTTTTTTGATTTAGAAATTCGTCAATGGCTAGGTCACAATTCGGTTGAACTTTTTCATCACACAAATATGAGCCATTTAATTCATTATCTAAAAGGAAAAATAATAAATATTATATGTAGATTGTTGAAATGGCATTATAAGAGCATAGATTTTAATACTTAAATCAAGGTTGCATGCTTGATATAAACAGTTATCTCATTAAATAAATAAGTCAGTATAAAATAAGATAGTTGTAAGGCAGCAAAAGCAATTCAACCACTAGACGGGTTTCATCCTTGTTGGGAACTCTTCAAGTACTGTCCAAAATTTTGCCGCGAAAGGGGCCCAAACGAGGGCACATTTTCTTATGAAACTGTGGCTCTATGTACTGCGCATCCCGAAATTACACCGCCCACGTTGCTTATTTTCATACCAACTTGTTTTTTGGCCTTCCTATCCTTTAGGACGAGCTTAGGTGTTATCTCCTTAGACTTAGAGGTCTAAATAACCACTCGTCCTTATATAACAGATACCCTGCTACCTTGACAAGTAGTATTGAACTGATTATTTATACAATAAAAAAACAGTGGTTACACAAGTTGTGATAAAAAATTATTTAAATAAAAGATGCTTGCTAGATATTAATGCCAAGCCCTTTATATAATTTTTGTTAGTATAAATTGAGCATTGTATAATTTAGTAAATATAAATTATCTAGTAGATCGATTTCGTCCTTATTAGGAGCACACTAATCACTGTCCAAAATTCGCCGCCGACCAAGCTCGAGCCCCGATTCTAGGTTCAGCTCAAAACCAATTCCAAAGGTAAGAGGCGTCTGTCCTATAATGACAGATTGGGGACTGCTAGCTGTAACATTACGTCGAAAGTGATGCTCCATAGACTCCACCTAAAGGAAAGGCTAGCCGATATGTAAGTCAATACCTAACTGAAAATTGTGTGCAATGTCAGTCAGGCTGGCATAGTGGATAGAGTAACAGATTCCGAAGCATGTGCTCTAATTCGAGTCCCTTTCTGTGGGACTACTGTAAAGTACTTGAATAGTACGAAATGAATTTACCGGATAAATCGCCTTTGCTACCTTATACAATGCTTAATTTATATTGAAAAAAATTAATGTAATTGGTGTTTATATCAAACACGAAAACTTGATTTAAATAATTGTTATCACCACTCGAGCAATCAATGATACTATAACTGTAAAAATATACAATCAAATACATTTTCACCAAGTAGCGTGATGTCTGCTCTATCATGACAGATTTAGGGTTGGCCTGTTAAAAATTTAGGTCTAAAGAGACGTCGCATAGGGTCTACCTGAAGGAAAGGTTAACCAGAAGATATTATTTGGTATATAACTGAAATTTTTTGGTAGTATGCTATGTGGTGACGAAATGGGTTTTCACAGACTCCTAAACAAATGGAGCCCAATTTGCGGCAAAATTCTGGACAGCAGTTGAAGAGTTCCGTATAAGGATAAAACCGGTCTACTGGATGAAATGGCTTTGCCACTTTATAGAATGCTTATCTTTTACTGACAAGTATATGTATAATGGGATTGGTGTTTATAACAATCACGCAACCTTGATTTAAATATTTGTTTTCATCACCTGTACAATCAGTGAGTGTTTATTTGTGCAAATAATCAATTTGTTATCTTTGAACATAAGATCTAACTTTTTAACCAGGAAACAAGAAATGGAAAACACAAAAACTATAAATATTTTAAAAGGTTGAAGTGAATTTTATCTAATAAAAGCAAATCTGCTGAAAGGTAATATGATTAAACTGACTCACAATTATTTATATATTTTATACCTGATATATATATATATATATATATATATATATAATCAAATTTACGGAAAATATATCTAGGATATTTAGTACACAATATGTAAGACATTTGTTCACAGGAATGAATTTTAAAGAAAAGCGTTATATATTGTACAGTAGCGCTTTAACTCCATCTTGTCAACTGATTTAATAGACAAATAAACACAGAAAACATTTGTTTTGAATAGAATAAATGGTTTGCGTAAATAGTGCAAAAATTGGATTAGTCAATGAAGTTCAAATATATATATATATATATATATATATATATATATATATATATATATAAACGCAACTCTGACCACCATGGTGAGAGAGAGAAAGATAGAGATGGAAATATATAGAGGGATAGAGAGATCGAGTCGCGTGACGACTGTTTGTTATGTTCTTACATGTGAACTTTGCGTTTACAGGCTAAAATTTTACTTTGGTTCTTTTACGCGGATACACCGCTAATTTAGTATTCGTTTTTGAATAATAATTAAACGGGGCAATATATGCAGAAAATGTTTTATAAATTTTGGCCACTAAATCTTGTTATTAAAGTCGTTACGTGTAGATCTTGACTTCTTCATGGGCACTGGAGCATTCGTTCTACTCGGATTGAAGTAATTGTAAAGATGGTAAATAAGAAATTGGTTAAAAGTCAGACTATGAGGACGAAATGGCTATACAATAATAGAAAAAGTGATGGTGATTCATTAGGCAGGGGCTTTTGCACCTTCTTTATGTGTATAGTTTGACAATTTAAAATTAATGAATATTTAAAGACAAAAATAATGTATTCTACCAAATTCCACTTTAATCAATTTTAAGCTTTGGTAATTTGTTCCGGAAATATTGATGCACAGACGCAATAATTTTATTCAAATGGACGTTAGCTAATAACGACTTAACACAAAACAAATACATTCAACGATTTCAAGTGTTTAGTTCTTCTGCTTTTTGGAAAATTTCAGAAGAATCTGCCACGTTTTTCTCAGATAAGTCATTTATTGCTGGCTTCAATAAGTTACCGAACCGTTTATCCAATTCCAGATTTGGCGCATTCGTCATTGAAACAATTTAGCTTAAAGAAATACCAACTTCGTGCGTTTTCGATAAAACATATGACTGGGGTGTCTATCTTCCAACTGGCTTCAGCTATTTGTACTTGGCGCGTGTAATATTTCTTTGTATTAGAAGGTAGGAAAAGTCGTTCGAAACAACTATCACAGATTTTGCCGTTGCATCATCCTTCGTATCAATTCAAAATTGCGAGGCACAAATAAAACAGTTTGCTTTAGAAATATACATATCGCAATCCATTAAAATCACGTCAGCTCCTTTTAAGGCTTAACCAATATCACGATCACGATCTTTAAACAAATATCGTAAAGTTGCCGTGTTTATCACGCAAAGAAGATTTTGTGACTGTGACTAAATTTTATATTAGTGTCAAATTACGTCGACCTATATATATATATATAATTTATGGTCATGAGATTTATAAAGCTAAAACTATAAAACTGGAAACAAATACCATTACATTATAAATAAGAAAAGTAATAAAATCTACAATAAATGATAACCCTGGCTGATGTAAACATGTCTTACTTAATTCTGAACAAACCATTTAGCTTAAGCTGCTATTGCATCACGATGTTATCATTTGTTATATGTAGGGTTACTGAGCAGATGGTTGATAAAAGGAAAAAGTCAGAACTCGAGAGTGTGAAAATAAACTGTATAAATTTCAACAGGACAGGAAGATGCATTCATATGACTCCAGCTGTTAGGACTTAGCAGATCCTATTACATAAAAATAAACGTTAGTAATAATAAATATGCGGTAGATAGGCCAATAATAAGAACTAGAATTCGAAAAGCATGAAAACTGGATTTTACTAGCGAAAAAAACATTGTCCAAGAGAATACCTTAAATTCGTAAGAAATGAAAGATTACCTAATTGGTACGACGAGAAATTATGTGAAAATATGAACTTTATTGATTTATGCAGTCTGTTAACGTAAGTTTAAAAACAAAAATGAAGCTAGATTTAATTAAAAATAAACAAAAATTATTTAAAACTGAAACATGAACTCGTCAGTAAACCAAATAAAATAATGTTTCAATGACAGCCTACTGGCAAAATGATCAGTATAGTCAGAAAATATTAATTCCTTTCCAATGTATTTAACCAGTCGTCGAACAACATAACAAAACGACAGCCAGTCGCAACGCACTGACGCGTTTCGGCCTTCCATGATCATCCTCAGAGTACGACAGCAAACTGAATAGCGAGGATTAAACCGCATTGCATATATATAGAAAGCAGTTTGCCGTCGTATTCTGATGGTGATCATGGAAGGTCGAAACGCGTCAGTGCGTTGCGATTGGCGGTAGTTTTGTTATGTTGTTCGACGACTGGTTAAATAAAACGGGATTGGTGTTTACTTCAAGCTGGCAAACTTGATTTAAAGAATTGTTACCACCACACGTGCAATCAATAATTTTTTAATAGTATTGTCTATTAATATTAATTCCTGCTTTAGCAAATTTTTAGGAATAGCTAAAAACAAAATTGGAAACTGTAATATCGTCAACTTTAATATACCTAATGACAGTTTTTCCAAATTTACTGCATGAGAACAAATATTGTTTTCCTTACATGCAATCTTGTTTGAAACTGTTTCATGCTCATGAGCTCCGTCCAAGGCCTCGACGAAATCCGACGGTCCGGTAGTTTCATTATTATTCTGTTCCTTAACTTTGCTGGCTGCTTCCCAGTCTGCACCTTGCTCCTTTGTACTGCTTAACGGAAAATTTAAATCGGCATCGTATACATTAACTTCTGTGGAACTGCTAGGCAAATAGGACTGTTCACAAGTACCACGTGCCATTGATGTATTGGTACTTTTATTATTATTTTGAGCATAATTGGTTGTCAATGCTTTGTCAGTCTCCTTTGGACCTCTACGAAACAGCGAAAATCGCCTCTTTTTCTCCTGTTTTCGGTGGAACAGAATTTTGTGACAGATCAAATAAAAAGCATAAACCAACTCTAAACAAATCAAACAATAAGGGTGATGCCTCATTAAATTGCAATTAATCGAATTTACCACATAAACTACGATGCGTTTAGCTTGTCGTAGTTTACACTAAATTGTATAATTGAAAAATCAAATGTAGGGTAGGTTATTTTTAAAAACACACCTTTGATTTACATACTGATTTTACCGATATTTGTAACAGAAAAATTCCTGTTGACTTTAACACCCGTGCGCCTTCAAGGCATCCCCTTACTACTCGCCAAAATCAGGGATTTAAATCCGATTTAAGGTCAAAGTACTACATTTTGACCAACTAACGGTATAATAAAAACAAAGATAAAGGTAAAATTTGGTATGAATTAATGAATAAGTAAACATTATATTTAAATAAATTAATAAATTAAAGAATATGCAAACATTATATTTCAATAAATTTTGCATGCATATGAATGAAAAATCTTAATTCAAAGATCGCATTTCCACCAACAAAACATTTTACACTACCGGGCAGGATCATCCAAAATAGCATTAATATTCCATTATTCATCCAAACTCGACCACTCGATTGATGAGCATCGTCAAATAGCCAACTGGACGAGTAGCAAGCTTCAACAGGAGTATCGACACCAGCACTATCGTTATTATCTTAATCAGTGCAGAACTGACATACTAGGTCCTGCACTGTTAATAGAGCAAAATATCAAAAACATCTCGACTAGAACTTTTTTAAATGAAAAAATTTAAAACTACAATGCGCAAATGGAATAGCCGACAGATCCGAAGCGTCGTAAAACACCATTTTAACAACAATTATTGTAGTTATACCTCATAAATAACTTAGTTATAGAATGATAATCAACCCTAACTTCACATACACAACCGCCAATACACAATATAAATTCAACACCTTATTAACCAAAAACTAATAATAAAAATGAATATTACCTTTTTCATGTGCAAAAAGAAAAGGAAATTTTATCAGATACAGGAAAAGTTAATTTTCTCATATCATTCTCAAGTATCTACAAAGGAACATCACCTTATATAGAAATTGAAAGGCAAATAAAAATATAAAAATGTAAAAGGGAGAGAGTGTTAAATAAGAGAACGACCAATAAATTGCGTGCATTACCTCCGGTAAAAGCTCAAGGTCCGAACATGTTTCTTCTGCTTGCATAAATCCGGCTGCAATTTGTTTATCCCTTTTGTTATTGCATTTAGTAATTATTTTGAATGCTACGTCTGGAGAACATACGTGTGATGTTTCGACGATGTGTTGCGCAATTGCAGACGTGTATTCACCATTTAATTTAAAACAGGCGTTCAAGTTACAATGTTCTCTCATTCGAGTAATTAACCGTCTGGTCGTTCGGCCTACGTAAGTTGATCGACAACTTGCGCATGTATATTTGTAAATAATATTTGATGTCGACACTAACGGCTGTTTATCTTTGATTTTTGGAAAGGCAAGTGTGTTACCTTAAATAACACACGTAGTTTAGCTGCTTTAAATTTGCGTGCTAATGCCACTTCAACTGACTTCTGTGCTATATGTGAAACTGCATACCATTAAATGGGATTTTTAGGTAGACTGTCTTCTGTTCTGGTCTTAAATATGTTTTTTGCTATTGTCTTCCCCTTTTAATATGTAATTCAATTAATTGTCCAGGATAGCCATTAGAAATTAAATCGTTTATTGCTTTAGTATACTCGTTGTCTTTTGAATCTGAACTAACCAACCTGTAAATTCGTTAAAAACGGCTACGAACTGTTAATAATTTATATTGAAACGACACAAAACTTCTGTAATGCATATGCTGTGCTGACCATGTTGATTTATGGTAAACTGTTCTATTTAATTTACCATTAGTATATTTCTGTATTAGTAAATCTAATAAAGGCAGACAATCATCTTTCTCGTGCTCTGACTTAAAACCTAGATGTCATGCGCTTTGTTGATACTTTGAAGCGATGTTCGTGATTGCGACCGTTTCTTAAGGACAAGTAAAGTATCGTCCACGTACCGTATGTATTGAGCACATTTACTTGACGTATTCTCCAGATGGTCTAGGAAAATCTCAGCCAAAACTGGAGATAGGGGTTAATTATTCGAATAAGTGAACATTGCAATTTAAACACCTGTTTTGAATCAAATGGTGATTACACGTCTGCAATTGTGCAATTTTTTTTTTTTTTTTTTTTTTTTTTTTTTTTTTTTTTTTTTTTTTTTTTTTTTTTTTTTTTTTTTTTTTTTTTTTTTTTTTTTTTTTTTTTTTTTTTTTTTTTTTTTTTTTTTATTTATTTCGTGAATACTAAACATCGCTCTACAATCATTCATTTATATACATCCTGGGTTTTCAATTGTTTATGCTAGTGCTAACAAATCTGACTCGGTTTTACTTCTATTGCTTGTTTTGGCTGGTTGGTAAGTGTGTATGCGTTTGTGTTTATGTGTGTGCCTGTTTGCATGTAAAGGTCATTCTCGTAGTATTGCAAATTGATGTCTGAGATCTGGTCATTTTTGTTTTGATGGCTTGAGAAATAACCAATTTTGCTCATTGTTCGCTGTTACATGAACGAGTGCTATTTTTCCTAGTGTAGTTTATCGTTTCACCTTGTTGCGAAAATTTTAGTTCTCCATACACACTTACCAACCAGCCAAAACAAGAAATAGAAGTAAAAGCGAGTCAGATTTGTTACCACTAGCATAATCATTTGAAAACCCAGAATGTATATAAATGAATGATTGTAAAGCGATGATTAGTATTCACGAAATAAATGGCCTTTATCCACTTTGTTATTAATGTTTTTTTCTTCCTAATTAGAAATATACTGTGATATTTTTTTTTTTTTTTTTTTTTTTTTTTTTTTTTTTGTTTTTTTTTTTTTTTTTTTTTTTTTTTTTTTTTTTTTTTTTTTTTTTTTTTTTTTTTTTTTTTTCTAGTAACAAATTAGTTCAGGTGTGACCAGAAGGATAAACCAAAGGCAGCATTAACGGAAAGTATAATCTCGTGCACACTCGTTTCGTGCTTACTGGCGACTCATCAGTAGTAGCCGGTATCACACCCTTTAACCACTACATATTTTTTGGTCAAGAATGTGGAATAATAGGACGGTACAATCTCCTACACGAGTGTGTAAACCTGCAATACGTACTCGGTATATATATTATAAAGTGTGAGTTAGCGTTGAATTCGCATTGTCGAAGACTTTATATGATGTTAGTTTCACTATTGCAGGTTTACACGTTCGTCTATGAGATTGTACCGTCCTATTATTCCACATTCTTCACCCAAATATATAGTGGTTAAAGGGCGTAATACCGGCTCCTACTGATGAGTCGCCAGTAAGCACGAAATGAATGTGCATGAGATTATACTTGCCGTTAATGCTGTCTTTTATTTATCCTTCTGGTCACAATTGAACTAATTTGTTACTAGATTCGTAACACCTAATACGTACTTTCACTTGTGTGCTGTTTATGATGAAAGATAGAATTAAGGGGTTAGTATCTGTAACTGAGGGTGGTTTGTTTGTTTTGTGAAAGAAATTCTAGTCGTGCTTATTTCAAGTAAATATTTATTCATTTGCAATAAACAATCTCAATTATGATCTAATTTTTACCTGATTTTCATCTCTGTTTTCGACTTGTTTTCTGTTAGTGGAAAACTTTTTGTTTGCCGCATTCGGACCGGCGGTTACCTGAGTAGAACTTGAAGTAGAAGGAGTACTATTTGACTTCAGCTTGATGTTTGCCTTTAAAATTCCAGCTTCAGCAGTAGCACTGGAGGAGACACTGGATGAATTAATAGAAGAGAAACGCTTAGTAGCCAACTTATGATTCATGGTGACAGATTTATTTTTCAAACTGGCTGAAGATAGCGATGATCGGGAGAAGTCTTCAGAGGCTCTAGTGTTGGCAGCTGCAAACGGTGTGATGTTATATGTATACTTATATCGTAGGGACTGAACAGACTTCCACGGAATTGGAGCCATATTGTAGGCCTCCATCATTAATTGTTCACCGTCAATACTGTTCTCGTCAGCCAGCTCAAGCATTAAATTGCTCATTGTCATGTAGAAGCGATCTGCCGTGGTTACCTTCATTAAACGACTTTAATTAATAGCAGAAAAATAAATATTTTAACTCCGCTTAGCTGACTTATAGGGCAAGTTAAAGAGTAAATAATATGCTATCAGCATCTGTGTACAGTTATATTATTTTGGTTTAGATTGTATGCTCACTTGTTAGATCGCCAGATGGCGTAGTAGGAGTCCTGTGCATGTAATAACTGATTACAATATACTTTGGAACCAAATGGATATTTATCAATTCATTTATCTGTTTAAAACGTCTATCTATTTTACTTACACGAAAAAAGAGTGACTAATATGCATTTTATTTGAGAAAATTTTATGAATCCCAATTTCCCACGAGAACAAATGTATATTAACTATTACATAAATGAAGTTTTTTGACATGTGGTAAATGATAAATCTATTTTGTAAACAATTGAACAACAGTTATTTATTAGGCATTGTGAACTTTTTAATTAAAAAGTTCAATTATGACGACAAGGATGTACCTAATCCAAAATTAACGAAAGTTATTATCTAATATGCACATATGTTTCGTGCTTACTAGCGACTCATCAGTACGAGCCGGCACTACGCCATATACCTACTATCTATTTGGTCAAAAAATGTGGGACAGGTGGACGGTATAGGCTCCTATAAGGTGTATTTAAGTGACAATCAAGTCAACTTCATATACATTCTTCATAAATTCCACTTATAAGCCAACTCACCATAAATAATATATACTGAGCCCGTAAAGAGTATCAGCTCAATGTTTCTCGAAATACCGAGCCCGTACCGATTACCAACACAATGGATATCTGGATAGGCTAAATTTCACCAAAATTGAGAATCGCTACTTATAAATACATGGTACTCCGGAAAATCCATATACGCTGGCATTCATCGACCTCGAAGCCAACTCACTGTATATAATATTTACAACACCTGTAAATTGTACCATCGCGTTGATTTGTGACATCGGCTAAATTTTTTTTTTAAATTGAGAATAACCACAATTCTGAACACCTAATATTCCATCAGAACCTTGCTTACAAGCCTCAAATATTATGTTATTAAATTTCTTAGTAGTTATGCATAGCGTGTGAAAACTAACAACAATTACACGACAGATCAAAACGTATCAGTAAGTACTACAGACGGTAGTGTTGCCAGTTTGTGACGAATATTACTGGTTAAAAATTGACAGGAAATTTATGATCGAATACAAATTAGTTTGGAAAAAGAGATGTATTTAATTAATAGGGTTACTAGCATTAGTGTATTAGGTGTAGCGCACCTAGTAAGAAATATGGGACAGGTGGCAAATACAATCGCCAAAAGAAATACGTTAAGTGCTTACTAGTGAATCATCAGTAGGAGCCGGTATTACACCCTATACTCAATACAATACTATAAAGGAATATGGGACAGGTGGACGGTACAATCGTTTATACACATAAGTTTCGTATTTACTGGTGACTCATCAGTTGGAGCCGGGACTGCGCCATAAACTAGCTATATATTTGGTCAGTTGCCCAACGTTCCTTGACCAAATATATAGTGGGTATAAAGCGTAGTACCGGCTCCTAATGACGAGTCACAGTAAGCACATAACGTATGTGTACATGAGATTATACCTTTCGCTCATGCTGAGTTTGGTTTACCGTTCTGGTCTTATTTGAACTAATTTGTTATTACGTGTGTAACATCTTATACACATTTCAATATATATTAGTTCTGCGCAAAAAAAGGATTTAATTACTTGCATTATATTATTTGTAATTCAACCTTTATTGTTTGCGTGTAAATGTTCGTAGTTCTGACAATAGGTCCCGAAAAGGAGACCCCAGACGTCAATAGATCAACAAAATCTTTGAACTTCTCTGAAAAACTAGTTAGAAGTGTGATACAAAACAATGCATGTAAAATGACAGATAGAACGTTGTACTTTAAGGTCAGCTGAAAATAGCTAAATAACTAATAGGTGTTTTTAAATTCCCAAGTGACTTTGTTGTAAATATTATCGCAATACCCATATTTAATGATTGATAAATTTTCCTAGTTACATTCAAGTCACTTTTTAAGCAAACAAAGATAAGCCACATGGCAATTCCAGCCCTGTCCGCGGAAAATTCTGGCCAGTAAGGGATGAGTTACGAATAAAGACGAAACGGGTCTACTAGATGAATTTCCTTTTCTACACTATACAATACTTAGTTTATATTAACATATGTAATTAATTAATGGTTCAGGTGCTTATATCAAGATCGCAAACTTGATTATAATAATTGTTATCACCGCCCGCGCAACCAATGTTCGATTAATTATATAAACTGTTTTTTTTATTTAACAAAAAATTTAAGGTTATGAATCCGTAAGATACGAAGTAAATCCCAATCGGATTGTGTAGTTTCTCCGTTAGAAAAAAGTCATTTTGTACAAACCCATATAAATTTACTAGTTGAGAGCAAATACTCACTCAGCCAAAAAGTCCAATATGACCAGCCCAACGCGAATTGCTATTTCCGAGCCCTCCAGAAGAATGCTGTCCCAGACGCGCAGAACAGTTGACCTTTTCAAGGTGTTGGCAAACAGCGTCAGAAACCACTGAATGGTGAACACGTTCGTCAATGGCGGTTCATAGGCACGCCGACGCTGTCCGGCTTAATGACGATCACGATTTAAAACATATGGTTAAATTTTTTTGTAAATTGAGTTATTATTAGCACGAAAACACTGCAGAATAAAGTATTTTAACACAAAAAACAAAATGATTACTTACTGAGGTCTATTAGGATTGACCATATATGTTTCCAAGATCCAAAATTATGCCGTAGATGAATTCGGCAAGTTTGCTAATTCCGAAATATTGGGGATTTTCATCGTTATCGAAAACACTGCAGAATAAAGTATTTTAACACAAAAAACAAAATGATTACTTACTGAGGTCTATTAGGATTGACCATATATGTTTCCAAGATCCAAAATTATGCCGTAGATGAATTCGGCAAGTTTGCTAATTCCGAAATATTGGGGATTTTCATCGTTATCGTAAATGGAAACAGAACTATATTGGTATTTATAATTTGAATGTAAATCAACAAAATGGAATTGTACCAATCCACTAGGTCAACACACAAACACACACATATATATATATATATATATATATAAATTCAAGAATAAAAAATATTCAATGTTTTAATCTGTTAAAACAATCTAGTGATCATAATCTTGTTTTTTTCTGAAATTTGGATTATATATATATATATATATATATATATATATATAAATATATATATATGTAAGAACAAAACAACGTACTCCATGGAATAGCATTTATTAATAAATCTTATTTCTACCAGTATCTACAGCCATTGTTCTGGATTCGTTGGTATATTCGTTCATCCAATCCAACTGTACATTTGTCGTCTCCTCTTCGTTATACTAGCCTTTGTTTTGCGCAATTTAGACCACTACTTTTGCGCAATTTAGACCACTCCTTTTGCGTAACGTCATTTGGTGTGTCATCGCTTTCATTGTAATTGCATCCGTAATTGATGTATGTGTTGTATTTTGCGAAGCGTTGGCTATTTTTAAAGGCATGTCAGTTATGTCTTTGTTCCAGTCCAATTTAATTTCTTTTTGAAGCAGGGCTTCAGCTTATTAATTGCAATAGCTTCAAAAGCCAGAAGCATTTTCTCTGTTTTTGCCTAGTAGAGAACTGAAAATTGTTACTACTAACAGAATGACCTGTGAGTAGTACACGTTCATAATTACTTTGATTTATATTGCTAGTAATATATATATATATATATATATATATATATATATATTCATGGAATTTATTGTTCTGAATCAGAAAATAAAATTTACATTGGTCGAATAATTGTTAAATATATTTGTATTGTTGGACATTTATTTTAAAACGGAAATTAACGAGTTTGTGCATTACGCAAACCTTTTCTATAGCAGTTGATATGAAATTAAGAACTGGATGCAATGCTCTGGTGATATGTTATAGGAGATTAAACGTATGAATAAACAAAATGGCTGCGCGTTAGATTCCTACCTGTAATAGTCCAGACAAATAATGAGGAAAGACCAAACAAGAATGAAAATATTTTCAAATAAATGGACTGCATTTTATACTTGATGCAATAGTAATGATATACAAACAATGTATGCATTATCAAAGGATGACAAAATACTCCAACTAAGAACATATATACTACGTTTTCTGTATCAGTACATTCGAAGGGAAAACTTATTTTGCTCTGCATGTATTTGGTTGTCACTTATATTGTGATAACATGCATACATGCAGAAGATTCACCCTGCTTTTAATGCACATTGTTTACAGGATCTTATTATAATTATTGGGAACAGTGTCGGTCATTACTTACAATAAGCTTGTACGCTCCACGCTCATTAGTTGAGGGAACGTTTCTATCTTTTATCGCTCATTTTGATAAAACAAGTTGTTTTAATAACCGGACCATCAATGTCAATTAATGTATGCATATAGCTAGCATTTTAATCGGATAGTAGAGTCCACAAAAGAAATAATCATATTAAAATTACCCCTTTAATGTGAAAAGCTGAAATCGAATTTTATTATTTTTAGAAATGCGAAGAGAAACTGAGAAAGAAACAGTTCTTGTATTTGATAAAATATCTCTTTATCTTTGCACTTCGGACTTTATTAAAGCTTGAATCCTAAAACAAATTATCATATTTTTAATGTGTTTGTACACAAGAGATGAGCATCAATCGCTCTTAACCTTGTTTGTATTCCACTGTTTGAAACAACTTGATGCTTAGCATACAGAATTCTTGCATTTTTCATAGGTTTTCTACGAAGATCAGCAGATACCTACACTGAAGTGCTACTGAAAATCGTGTATAGATTGCGACATCCGGATTAACTTTTGTTTATGGTCCCTTTCTTTCAGGAAAGACGTTCTATGCAGGACGTGGCTATGGAAGACGGGACAATATATTAACTTAAAGTATACATACCTAGCCAATTGCATGGTAGTGGTCATTGTTCTTGGGGTTCATATTTTCAAGCATTCCCGTTTGGAAGACTAACAATTTAACTAGACTATACTTATCTCAAATGGAAAATAAATTACTTGTATTTAAGTGAACCTATTGACGCCGAACACGCAAACGATGTCCTAGTAAGCAATCACCTTTTCAACTAGCCAATGGGAACTTAGGCGATCCTGATTAAAGTATACTAATACTATATAAATATTAAAGGTTTTATTAAAATTTTGTAATGAGTAGAAGTTCACATTTTCATTTAAATAACAAATGCTGCTAAATAAGTCGACGAGTCATTCTAAAAGCTTTTTTGTCACAAAAATTCAACAGTTATTTCCTTTTCTTCTCACATATCTATACTTTGCAGGATCTTATATTCAAAAAGCGAACAATTATTCTTTTTGTCTTCCATTAATTCCAGACAAACAAAACAAGCTGGTCAGCAACGCTAGATAGAATATCAACTATTTCTAATTTAAAGTTTAAATCTTGCTACTGGACAACTAAATCACAATGTATATTAATTGAGAACTCTCCTAGAGCTATTTAACGTCCCATCAATAATTATACGACTGTTAATGACATTAGAATTGACATCAGTTTCTAATTGATCCGATATTTAATTTTAATTTTATTTGCAAGTAATTCGAACTACTTTGGTCGTTTGTCAAAGCTTCGTCAGAAAACATTGTCAAAGGAACCCACCGCTCAAATCTGCGTCTCTGTTTCCATTACTCTTAATAGCACAACCAAAGAAAGATCACTGATAGCCATGCGGTCACCAGAAACGTACTAGTAGACAATTGGACCGCCATCAATTATTAGAGATCGTAAAAACGGTTTTATTTAGGGCTATACACATTTTTCTGGTTATACAATATATGTGGCGTGATTGAATAACTGGAAATACTAAAATACAGTTTATTTCAATGACTTTACTTCTTTTTACACCTGCTTCACAAAATTTAGCATTCAGCTCGACGCTAAACTTTTCTGCATAATTACAAAGGTGGGTATTAACTGCTTGCAAAGTTATAGAAAATGATATGTACGTTAAATTCTTCATTTCTATTAAATATAATTCCAGTAGCTTAAATGGATCGATAGATATATGAAATCCAATGGACGATATGGCTGTTGCAATATTCAACACGGTTAAATTATAACAATACCGATTTAGTTAAGAGCTAATATATATGCAAATATTTATTAGATGCTGCATAGATAGTAAGAAGTTCGTTCAAATAGGACTAGTAGGATATGGCGTAGTTAACATGAACGAACTTTAGAATCTCTTCGTTTTATGCTCACTGGCGACCCATCGGTAGTAACCAGTACTAGGTCACAAATCCATTATGTATTTGATCAAGAGTTGATTTGCAGGCTGCAAAATATTCGAAAGCGCAGTCAAAAAATGTTTAAGCAGAACCTGTCACAAGCCAATCATTAGTTATCAATTCTTACGTTAATTAATATACTTAAATAATTACAAAGCAACGGTATAAACACAATCAAATTTTCAGGTAATTTGCACCAATACGTAATTTTAGCATAAATAGGGGATTTGATAATTAATTAATTCATAATTATAAGCCGTGCAATTTTTGTGCACAACTTATAAACTACTTTGTCTATCTGTCATTAGGTTTATGGAAACAAGTTATCCAGCATGCTCTATCGATAGATTTTTTAAGCATTTGCTACCCGAAAATCTTCAAAATTCAGTAAAGTTAAATACTGGCTATAATTATCGCCTGTATCTGGTCCGTTTTCTCATGACATTTTCGTAAGCTAAAATAAGAAATACTCAGTAAAATAAAAATGTCACATGATTGATACGCTTTACGAAGCATTTTTACGTAAAAAATAAAACTAAAGCTTTTCCTAAACATTCCCAACACTATTTGACCCGTGCTAACAGAACATTATCTGGAAAAATACTAATAGAACTCACCTTGGTGCGAACAACAATGCTAAGGAAATTAACCAATGCCATTCCACCCAAAACCATGCTTCTAAACAAAATCGGTTTTTGCAATATAACAGATAGCCAAGATGAATATTTGGTACTATCACACCAAGAAGCAACTAAAGCTCTGTGTTATTTAAATAATAAGAATATTTATTATAAATATGCACTTTAAAAAATAATGAATGTGTTGGCTCATGATTTTGAGAAAGGTAATTTTTAACTCACCAGGGAGAAAACCAAAGTAAGATCTATGTTACTTTCTATTTTGCACACCGATGATTCGAAATGCATACAGGGCTTACCGACAATACACGGAACAGTGAAGCTAAAGAAGTCACTAGTAGACATGATCGAATATAAAAATTTTGGTATCTGTAGAACTTCCAGAGAAATGATTAGTGCTTTTGTAACTAAACAGTTATTAAATCTTCCTAAAATGCAATTTAATGAAAGTTGAACCACTTCAGTAAGTGTGACTGGCAGTAATTTTGCTATGTTGTTCGACGACTGGTTAAATAAAATAGGATTGGTGTTTACTTCAAGCTCGCAAACTAGATTTAAAGAATTGTTACCACCACCCGCGCAATCAATGATTGCTTAATTGTATTGCTAACGCTGCAAACAGTTAATGTTCGTTACTGCATAGAAATTGTGTGGCTTAGGTTAGTTTTGCTATGTTGTTCAGCAGATCGTTAAATACAATGGGATTATTTGTTTACTTCATATATATATATATATATATATATATATATATATATATATATATATATATATTTAAGATGTGTAAAGAAAAGATTGTGAAGTGTTGCTCTGTATTCTTGAAAAAAGGCTATTTGTAAATAATTGTGAAGAAAACGGTTTCTGTATCTGATAAAATTGATTTTATTTTTTGAAACGGAAAAAGTTCTATGAGATATTATATAATTCGAAGCAGAAAATAATAATAAGATGTATGAACAAATAGATAGTATAGAGGTATACGTTAATTACTCGTTATTATTAGTGTGAATTATGATGCCGACAAGACATATTATGCAAATGATGAACATATGCATGGCTTCTATTTATTTTATATTTAAAAATAAATTTTATACGCAAATTAAAGTTGTTTTAATGTGGCAACCAATATTAATTAAGTTAACAAATATATTCATTAATTACATGGAAAAAATCTCTTAGATATGACGCCAATAAAGCCAAAATTGTACCCTTGAGTCTAAGACAGCAAAATATTTATTATAAATCGTGATGAACGACTTAAACCTAACTGATCAGTTGGATGAAATAAAATTTACATTTGAAATGGAGTCTTTGGGTAAATTACCATTTCTGAATGTCAAATTAATTAAAAATGGTCCAAAATTAGAAAGAAGGGTAAATAGGAATGGTAATTACTCGAGTATCCTTCTTAATTTCAAGTTATGTCATTGGCATAAGACGAAAATATGAATCCTAATAAAGACAACTAGAAGACTTTGACTAACTAACATGAATTATACGAAGATTGAATCGTGCTGCCTTCGAGAAATATTCATTACTAATGGATGCCAGCTTAAGTTAGTAGAATTAACGATGATGATTGTTTTAAGAAACTATAATCATAACTAGAAGCAAGTAAGACCTTATAGAATGAAGGTGGAACGTAGGGTCGTGGTTAGACCGGACTCTAAACTAAGCAGCAAAATAATATCGCTAGCATAGAAACAAACTTCCAAAATAAAAAAAGAGTTAAATGAACCTTCAGACTTATCAGAGGTGTGTGAAATCCTACGTAAGAACGTTAACCTCATGTAGGTGGCAAGAAGCGTGGAACAGAATTGCGTGCATATATGGACATGTTAACAGATCAGATATCGCACGTAATACAGTAGAGGCGGCAATGATAATTAGCTAGGATAGTTGTAGAAGCGTATCGATATATGGTCGTAAAATAATGACAAGATTGATAATGAGATCGATCTAAATTAAACTGAGAGATGAAATAATGAATGAAACAGCGGTGGTAAAATCACTAGGTTCGATTATTAACACCACTAAATAATCGTAGGAAGCAAAGACTGCACGAATCGGAATTGGAAACGCTGCAGTAAAGGTTAAGGTATGCTTTATTAGGATTATCTTAAATTGGGCTGGAAAAATTAACGACTTCATAATTGATTTTAGAAAAGTCTAATAAGTTCATTCTTTATTTATTTTTATCTTATTCTATCTACTATGTTAGGTCCATTATAGAGTGTAAGACTTATCAACTAATGTTTATGTTAAAAAATCATATATTAATTACATTATAACTGTGATATTTCTTTGAATAGACAGTTTTCTTAAGTATCTTTTTTATCTTCGCTCATATTAAAATGTTATCCTAATTAAGATTATTATATTCCTAACTTCTGATCATTTAACTTAGCAGGATTTTACGACTCGTTTAATTACATTACCTTGACTCCATCCTGGCGATTGATGTCACCCGTGAATAATTAATTTACCAAAGTTAGAATAGAACAATTAGTCTGATGCGCGCCAAAGAGCAATTCGAACTAAATTACTTTAGTTTTGTTTAGATAAACATATGCGTGGAAGTTAAAACATTTAATTGAATGATTCACACCTATAAAGGCGTACTAACACATACACACTAACTCAAATATGGCTCAAGATTATCTAATGAAGATTCGCTAATTATTATGAGAACTCACATTTAAAATAAATGAAGCTGTTTAACCCGAATTTAGGACCGGCATTAGAGTTCGTTAAATTTTTGGAGTCATGACAAGAAGACACGGAAGAATTCCGATAATACGATATGTATGTATATATGTAAACATTCATTTATGTATGTATGTATGTATGTATGTATGTATGTATGTATGTATGTATGTATGTATGTATGTATGTATGTATGTATGTATGTATGTATGTATGTATGTATGTTTGTATGTATGTATGTATGCAGGTATGTATGTATGTATGCATGCATGTATGTATGTATGCATGTATGTATGTATGTATGTATGTATGTATGTATGTATGTATGTATGTATGTATGTATGTATGTATGTATGTATGTATGTATGTGTATATGTATGTATGTATGTATGTATGTATGTTTGTATGTATGTATGTATGTATGTATGTATGTATGCAGGTTTGCCTGTCTGAATGTATGTATGTAATGTTGGTATATATGCATATATGTACGCATGTATGTATGTAGATATTTATGTTTAAATATATGCATTTTTTTGTACGCTTTCAGTTATATAACAATTAAGCGTTGTTTACAAAAACTTTAATAAATTTCAAATGGTAAATCAACTAAACCTTTGCTCTTAAACGAACAATAATTATAAATAACATTACAATAATGGAATACAATATCGAACTTTTCACTGGAGTACGGTGGAAGTTACAAAGCGTACCTATTTATATTCAATAAGGTTTTTAAACATGGTATTGGTCTAAGGTAATTTTTAAATGAATTTTTGTTCGCAGCACTTCCAATGTATGTTAAATGGAATTGCAGACCCCCCACCAAGGGTATATTCCTGGAGCTCACATCACTGTCACATGCCAACTAGGTTGAATAAACAGTTAAATACTGTTTATAGCGGAGAAATAATATATATGAAATTATTTATTAGGTGTTGCGAACCTGGTATACTAGGTTGAATTAAGCAATAAGGGTTATACGAATAAAACAGGAAGTTATTCACTAGGATAAATTAACCGATTTAGCAGCAAAGCTCACAAAAAACGAGTTAACCAATCATAATTGGCACGTCATTTCTGCAATTTACCCGCAGGTTTGCCAAATTTTTCTGCATTGTGAGCGGCCATACAGCCAAGTGCCTCGTCCGCTTCAATGGCTAAAACGATAAAATAGAAAGAAATGCATAATAACGCTTATTTTAGTGATTTTCAATGAAGTATATACTTAAATTAATTCATCTACTTAATAACTTACTAAGTCTTGTTTAATTACTCAACATCAGTTAAAACACGATTTAACTTTAATTCTTTTATTAGTAAATAGGTCACGGAAGAGAATCAATGGCTCAAAAGGTGTACCGTTTCATGGTTATAGCTGTTTTCTTTATTCAGTCCTGCGCCATTTCTTCATCAACACCACAGTTACCACTGGATCATTCCGTGTGTTATTTAGTTCTTATTCACGAAGTGTTCGGTATTCATGATCGTACTAAGCTAAATTGAATCGGGATTGCTTCAAGAATTCAAAAACGTGTGTTCAATATTAACTTTTATATAAAAACGTGCTGAATCTGCTGAACTTGATCAATTGTCTCACATGTTGAGAACTGTTTTTGATTGTGATTTTCTTTGTTAAAATTAAGGCAAATTAGAGTCAGGTCAAAATCACTGTCATTAATGAGAACTTAAGCTGTCACTCAGCATTAACGTTTGTTTTTATTATATTTGGGCTTATGGTCTCATTTTACTTACTTACTTAAACAACACACGAACACGAAGTTAGCTAGATCTCCAAAGAACACATACACTAGACCAAGTAAACTTAAAGCAATGACAAAAAGATAGCACAGACTTCTTACGATTTTACCTTATTTGGATATTTAAAACGACCTCACATCGTACGACTTTCTGCAATAAATAAATAACGACGACTACGAGGAAGATGACTCACTTAGAAATCTGCAATTGAACAGAATTAGATCCCATGCCGGTAGAACCGACTAGTCCTATATTTAAAAAAATAGTTTTGGCTAACTTCAATCGTTTTTTTATGTCACAACCTGTCTTTTTTGCGATAAAACGCAAATACGATGCTGGCTAGTTAAATAGAATCCAAATGTAAAATTGGTCTGCAGATATACGCAAGACAAGTATTATAATTTAAGTAATAACTGATTTCGCGGACGTTAAAAAAACGTGTAAAATCAAGTTTACCCAACTTGAAATAAATATGAATCTTATTTCTAACCAATTACACTACATATCCAAACTAACAACAGACAGTCGTACTGATGCGATTCTGCCTTCCATGTTCATCAGCAGAACACGATAGCAAACTGTTTAAAATGGATCAAATTGCAATTTATCCACAAGATATGGAAAATCAGAAATGTGAAGCACACCATTAGAAATCTCGCACACATTATTCTAGATTTGAATGTCGACTGCCTAATTTCTATGCTTACACAATCATAAGTTGTTGTAGCTCCGCTCATTTTATTCTATTTCGCATCGTTATTAACTATTATTTTAATTTCTTCTAATTTGTGCTGGGATTTAGATAGGAATCGTTAGTAAGTTAAGCATTTATTTTTGCGGAATACATGCTTAGATTTAAAAATATATATCATATCTTTATTTTTCAACTTAACGGAAAATATTTTTGTAGATAGGCACCACATTTTTTAAATTAACATTTGATTCATCTATACAAAGCTATAAATAACACGGACTGGATAAAAGAATACAATATTACGTAAATAAATTTGTTGATATTAACAAAGTCGATTTTTCAGAACTGAAATAAACGTAAATCATATTTCATTCGCCTTTACCAATTGAAGAGGAAAGTAAAACCTCCGCCAATCACACGTACCGAAGTGTTTGGATTCCACTTATTCAAAATCAGGCCACGAATGAAACTGATTAACGATAATCAAATCGTAAGTTTTAAATAGTCTTTTAAAAATAGAAACGAATAACCCGCTCATAGTAATCCCGTATTCACTGGACTAGACAGAAATCTAAGTTTTTAATAGTGAACTAATGATGATCGAGGGAATTTCAAAGATGATACAGGTAACTGACGGTAGTTTTGCTAGAATATACGTTTATTAAGGTGAAACAGAATATGGAGACGGCGTATATTTTAAGTTCATAAAAGCAAAATTTAAGACATAGCTACCACCAATCGATGCCTGCATAATTTACATAATAAACCCGTGGTTTATCTAAATTTAAGAAAACTGTCAACTACCGGATTTTTGCTGAAGATCATCCATATGCTCTGCCAATTGAGGATTACGTTCTCGCAGAAGATCACGAAAAACTGCCATATCAACAGAAAGTGCTTGCAAGTTTTGCGCGAAATAAGACTCCGGAAGAACATAGTCGATAAGGTATACCATTATCTGAATTTAAAAATATCATTCGTAAAAAATATTTATAATGCGAATGTGAATGGGTGAAAAATTCATGAGCATGTTTTTTCCGTTTACCTTTTAGGAAGCTGTGTGAGCATTCAGTTTATTAAATGCTCTGTTGTTGAGTAATATGCACAAGAAATCAAACATAATACATTGTGTCATTAAAAATTATTATATAAAAAATCAGAGATTCCCATCAAGATAAAATCTTGGCAAAATTGACTCATTTTACCGTGTCGCTTAAAAATGCTTATAATGAATGAACCTACAAAATGACAGTCTTTCCGATTTATGCGTTCTAATTGGGTGTTTAAAGATAGTTAAGTCACCATTTTTAAATAGTTACCTCAATTTGGTTAGTGTACCATTAAGAAAAACGTGATTAAGTATTTATCAATCAATTCACACCGCTTGTATTTAGAAATAAATAATGGATTAATCGAAAGACTAAAGTAAACGTCCCAGGGTTAGAATTCCAGCCACAGTAATTCTCCAAACTGTTTGATGAGTTCTCTCATCTTTAGTTTATACTGACAATATATATAAATCAACAATTCACATAAGTATGTATTAGGTGTTGCGAACCTAGTAACAAATTAGTTCAGTTGCGACCAGAAGGCAGCATGAACGGAAAGTATAATCTCATGCACATTCGTTTCGTTCTTACTGGCGACTCATCAGTAGGAGCCGGTATTATGCCCTTTAACCATTATATATTTTGGTCAAAAATGTGGGATAATAGGACGGTACAATCTCCTAGACGAATGTGTAAACCTGCAGTAGTGAAGCTAACATTATAAAAAGTCTCGACAATGCGACTTCAACGCTAACTCACTCTATATATATATATATATATATATATATATATATATATATATATATATATCATATATACCGAGTCTATAAAGGATACTAACACTATGATTATTTTGTTAGTAACCGATACCAACATTATAGTACCGAAAAGGTACATGGTACTAACACTATGGTTTCCGAGTCGGTACATGGTAGAAACATGATGGATATCAATGTATGCTATAATACACCGACATTGAGAATTACAACTTTTTCTGAACAACCGTTACTCCAGTAAATCCATACACTCTGGCCTTGATCGATATCAGTTATCACATTTCGCAGCAAGCATGACATCATTCAATTCAATATATAACAGCTAAATACTGTTTCTTGCGAAGATCTAAGATATATGCAATTATGTATTAGGTGTTGCGAACCTAGTAACAAATAAGTTCAGTTGTGACCAGAAGGATAAACCAAAGGCAGCATGAACGGAAAGTATAATCTCATGCACATTCGTTTCGAGCTTACTGGCGACTCATCAGTAGGAGCCGGTATTACGCCCTTTAACCATTATATATTTGATCGAAGAATGTGGGATAATAGGACGGTACAATCTCCTAGACGAATGTGTAAATCTGCAGTAGTGAAGCTAACACTATATAAAGTCTCGACAATGCGACTTCAACGCTAACTCACATAAGAGTTGGAATCATCTTCATTTCCTTAAGTGGCATGATGTCGGCTTTCCAATGACAGATTGTGGGTGGCTATTTATACCGTTAGTTCAAAGCAATTTCGAGTAGGTTCCATCCAAAACAGGATAACTAAAAAATAAATTGGGGCGTGATTAAATTTGCGTGAAGTCTGCGGCAGGTCTGGCGCAGTAGTATGAGTGGAAAACTCAGAAAATATTTGCCATGATTTGAGCCAACATCGCGACAGATTCTGGCAAGTACTTGACGAGTTCCCAATAAGGTGAGTATAGGACAATCACTTTAAGGCATGCAATAGATAAATTACAATTCAACTACTTCAATTTCACTAAGTCAGAATGCACAGTAGTTATGGACGTACACACATATATAACACGCACATATTCAGCGAAACATCAATTAGTTATTATAAAAATAACCAGTCAGAAGTATAAATACTATGTTCAATGGAAATATCGCACTTAATTTATGGTTTTTTCTCGTAGAATTGTGAAGAACGATACTGGCGAAGGTACACGAAATATTTCCGACCAAAAAACTACTTAGACAATAACTATGTTAGTCACAACACAGAGCATGTAATTTTTAATATACCAGTTCTGTACAAATATTTTATTCTATTAGATGAGTTCCAATATGTTCAAAATCATTATACGTGCTGAAATGCCTTTGCTACATTAAGCAAAGCATAATTTATACCATCAAAATATAAATCCTCAAAATCATGCTATAAAAACTCCAAGGTTATACATATATATCTGAATAGTATAACAAAAATATTTTAAAGTAATTTTTAAGTGCTAAATTGTTCTCCTTCCAGCTATACGCTACCTTGCGTTGCAAAACGCTCTTCTGTTCTCACGAAATATTTATTTTGACCCATTTCCGGATACATTAACTAACAATCGATAAATGAAACATTTAATCGCACACAGCAGAAACTGAACTTGATTATATAAAGTTTTAAATAATGGTATATAGAGTTTAGTCAGTGAATCTAACGAATAGTAATTCCAAAAGGTATCTCTTAAAGCTTCCAGTCAACAGTAGCATATGCTAGGCAAATAGGAAATTATTTATAATGAAGCAACCGTTATACACTTGAAGAATTCAAAAATAAAAGTGGATTTAAAATATAGTGACACAGAACTGTTTAAACTGAAAGAAATAATCAGGATAAATGGTTATCGGACAAAATTAACTGAGAAAATCATAAACGGCACACTACGGAGATTTAATGAAAAATAAACCAGAAAACACAAGTGTGGGATTCAGAAAAGCCAAATGAACATAAGCAGAGAATTCTGGTTCTACCAGACATTAACAACAAAATACAACATAAGAACAGTTTTAAGTCAAACAGTAACTGTAGACAATAAGCCAACGAATCAAAAAGAAAAAAATATAACCCCTCAACATATGAGGGATTTAAGAGATATCTTGTAAAGAACTCAAACTCAGGTATAAAAGTAAAACCATGCGTCCAATAA